>WNWK01006443.1:0-105790 GCA_009830355.1 Cherax destructor
TTAGTGATGGGAATGGATTTGCCTTGGCATGATACACTGTTTCTATTAAAGCTCAAATACTGGAAGAGTATCTTAGGCAACCTTAGGACTAAATTAAGATTTAATAGGCAATAGCAATATTAGAAATGTTATGTTTACAGTAATTTAGGTGGGTGTAAGTGTAAAAGAGAATTAGGTGGTTAGCTGATGATGGGGTGTGTTAGGGAGACAAGATGTTTTTTAATGGTAGTTTTGAAAGTGATGATTGAGTCTGTGGTTCTAGTTTTCAGGTAGGGAGTTCCAGATTTTAGGCCCTTTTATTACATCAAATTTTTGTATAGATTTAGCCAGACATGGGGACTGTCAGAGATTTTTGTGTCTGGTATTGTGTCTATGGGTCCTGTTGCAACTACCAAGAAAGTGTTTTAGTTAAGGGTTAATATTAGAATTTATGGTTCTGTAAATGTAGGTTGCACAATAGTAGGTGTGAATGTTCTGTACAGTGAGCAGGTTTAGGTCTTAGAAGAGTGGGGGGTGTTGTCTTGCATTGGATTGCGTGATTATTCTTCCTGTGGCTTTCTGTTGGGTTATTATTGGCTTTAGGTGGGTTGCTGCTGTTGATCCCCAGGCACAAATAGCATAGGAGAGGTAGGGATAGATGAGTGAATAGTATAGTGTGAGTAGGGCTGATTGTGGTACGTAGTATCGTATCTTGAAGAGGATCCCAACTGTTTTGGACACTTTTTCGTTATTTGTTGGATATGGATGTTCTCTCCCTCCAATTTTTAAATACGGTACTCCCACCAATTATGACCCATGCACTCAAACTCTCTTTGCATAGATCATATTCTCGCTCTCCTCGAAGCCCATGGTAGCAGTTTGAAGAGACGAATTGGGTCCTTTGGTCATGTTAAATCATTTTCATTGAGGAACCTCCTTGATCCTTCCTCAATGAACTGTTACAACTATTTTTGACCTCAGTTTTAACTGTGACTTCACATTCACTCCCTCAAGCCTCGAGTGGGTACTCTCAGAAATGCGTGCCTTCGTGGTCTCCTACTTGTACTCATGCAGTGCGACTGAAACGTGCTGTATGGGGTTAATATCGTTATAAAAGGACCACTGATTTTAAGCGTGCGAGGGCAGTTGCCTGACGTATAATCTGTGAAGCAAAACACGCTTGTTGGTGGGATTATGTTTCTATAGTCACTTCTGTTCCACTATGAGTGCAGTTTGGATAAATTATTGAAACTGAGTGGCAGTACTCTCTGGTCCCTGCTCCTGTTATTAGGGTTGCCGGTGTCAGCATTGCAAATCCTATTGAAGTTGCCACAACAACTGGAAATTATCCTGTCCATTTCTCGCAAAGGCTCCATCTATTCCCATCGTTCCTTTCCTCCAAGTCAACCAGAGAGTTGCCACATCTAGTCTTTTCTTCTAGCAGGGAAGAGTTTTACAACGTGACTTTTACACTTACAGAACTTGAGTTGACACTTTTCCCATTCCAATCGTCTGCAGCTGGACCTGATGGCATTCATATTAGTATGCTCCAACAATTACATCCGTCAACCTTCATAGTCTTCTCACGTCTTTTAATCTTGTTTGGTCGCATGGGGTTCTTCCACATCCATGGAAAACTTCCATAGTTCTACCTTTTCCTAAACTAGGTACTTCGGGCCATGATGCCTCCCACTATTGACCCATTGTACTATTGACCCATTGGCTAGTCGCAGTGTTGTTATTGACCAATACCACTCGTTCGTGGGTACAATAATTTACTGCTTGTAGAGCTAGTACACCAAACAGGAGTAGAAACAAAATTAGCTTAAAGGCGTCCACACCATCATATGTCTTTGGATGGCGGGTACAGCATCTAGCTTGGCTGGATGCACCATTCTTAAGGATTGTGTGGTCTAATGGTCTAAAGCGTCATGTGTATTTGCTTACCATGAGGCTGGACAAAGCAGCATAGGTTCGACACCTTGGCTAGTCGCAGTGTTGTTATTAATCAATACCACTCGTTCGTGGATACAAAAATATGAAATACTGCTCGTTGAGCTAGTAAGCCAAACAGGGAGTAGAATGAAAACTTAAAAGCATCCACACCACCGTATGTCCTCCGATGAAGGGTACAACACCTAGCTTGGCTGGGTGCATCATTCTTGAGGAATGTGTGGTCCCGTGGATTAGAGCGTCATGAGTTTTCTCTCACTATGAGGTGGGCCAAAGCAGCATGGGTTCGAATCAATGGCTAGTCACAGTGTTGTTATTGATCAATACCACTCGTTCGTGGTTACAATAATATAAAATACTGATTGTTGGGCTATTACACCAAACAGGGAGTAGAATGAAATTAGCTCAGAAGCATCCTCACCACCGTATGTCCTCGGATGACTGGTACAACACCTAGCTTGGCTGGGTGCATCATTCCTGAGGATTGTGTGGTCCCGTGGACTAGAGCATCATGAATTTTCGCTCGCCATGAGGTGGGCCAAAGCAGCATGGGTTCGACTCCTTGGCTAGTGACAGTGTTGATTATATATATATATATATATATATGTTTTATATATATATATATATATATATATATATATATATATATATATATATATATATATATATATATATATATATATATATATATATATATATATATAGTACATGAGGTGTAGAGATACATGTCTAGTACATACTGTTACATGCTTGTCACTGATTATAATGCTAAATCTCATCCAGCTCCTCAGAGCTGGGGTGCATGTGACAAGTGAAAGAAATACAGTGAATAAGTTATATTATATACTGACAAGAAACGAAAGTGGATATACGCCAGAACATCACATCGAGTTGGACAATCTACAGGCTACTACAGGCTGTACAGGCTGCATCGCAAGTATCTCACCTATGCGTGGTTTTCGGGGTGTCGGGTGTGAGGTCCAATTACCTAACCACCAAGCTGTTTGTGAATGGTCAACTCTCATAGTAAGATAAGGAATAGGATATCGAGTACTCGGTAACAAGTAGCAATTGGTAATTTCTAGTAGCAAAGGGCGAGCATACAGGTGAAGCATAGAATACATTAACTGGTAGATCAGGTGTGAGTCAGGTCAGGCCAGGTAGTGGAGCACTGTAGACGACGTGTTACTCACAGACCCCACATTCACACTCATACACATAACACAATTTCACCACTACTTTTCACACTTAATAAACCCACACACATATAATTACACACACACACACACACACACACACACACACAGACCAGGTTGCACACGACCAGGCCGCCAAGAGCTACAGGAGAACATTGGGGAGAGACGGAGGGAAAGGCAATGGGAGGCGGAGAGGGAGAAGTAAGTGTTTATTCACGGGCTTCAGGAGAGCGAATTAAGGACACACAATGAAAGACGGCAGGAGGAAAGACAGGAGATTGAGAACGTCATTAGAGAAATAGGTGAAGAGGACATGTCTAAGATAGAAAATTTTCAGAGAATAAGGGGGTACGTGAAGGGGACAGAAACAGTGCAAAACAGGATCCTGCAAGAGAAACCACGGCTGAAGGAATCGTCAGCATACAGAAGGGTGTTCCGAAAAAGGAGCTGGGAAGAGAGACATAGACAGAATCAGAAGAGACCAACCAGAACAGAGAATAGCAACAAGAGCGAGCACACACAGACCCATCCACAGAACCCCAAAACCAAACACGCTATCCCAACACAGACCACAATCCACACTTACATCCCCCACCCCTCACTATGCTGTAGAATTCCGCAGCACACCGCCAGGGCCCCCACCCCCACAGACCCCCCAAAACACAGTGTTGGAAAGGAAACTGAATGTATGGTACGCAAACGTGGATGAAATAACGAATAAGTGGGAGGAGTGGCATGAAAGATCAAAGAGGCATCACCGGACATTATAGCCCTCACTGAAACAAAGCTCACAAGGATGATAACAGATGCCATCTTTCCAACGGGATATCAGATCCTGAGGAAAGACAGAGGGAACAGAAAGGGTGGTGGAGTGGCACTGCTGATCAAAAACTGATGGGATTTTGATGAGCTGGAGAGAGGGGACAGAGGAGAAGCAGGAGATTGTATAATAGGAATGCTTCAGTCTGGAGGTCCAAATGTGATAATTGCAGTGATGTATAACCCACCACAGAACAGCAGGAGGCCAAGGCAAGAGTATGATGAGAGTAATAGAGCGATGGTTGACACACTGGCCGAACTGGCCAGAAGGGCTCATGTGAGCAGGGCAAAGCTACTGATCATGGGTGACTTCAACCATAAGGAAATTGATTGGGAGAACTTAGAGCCACATAGGGGCCAAGAAACGTGGAGGGCTAAGATGATGGAGGTGGTACTGGAAAATCTCATGTACCAACACGTAACGGACACTACCAGAGAGAGAGGGGAAGACGAACCAGCGAGACTGGACCTAGTATTCACCTTGAGTAGTGCAGATATTGAGGACATCACACATGAAAGCCCCCTTGGGGCCAGTGATCATATGGTTCTAAGCTTCGAATACATAGTAGAGTTACAAGTGGAGGGGGAAGCAGGAAGGGCTGCACGAATGAAGCCAAACTACAAGAAAGGTGACTACGTGGGCATGAAGAACTTCCTGCACGGAGTTCAGTGGGACAGAGAGCTGGCAGGGAAGTCAGTAAACGAGATGATGGAATATATGACAACAATTTGCAAGGAAGCTGAGGAGAGGTTTATACCCAAGGGTAACAGGAAAAGCGAAAAAGCCAGGATGAGCCCATGGTTCACCCAAAGGTGCAGGGAAGCCAAAACCAAGTGTGCCAGGGAATGGAAGGAGTACAGAAGGCAAAGGACCCAGGAGAATAAGGAGATCAGTCGTAGAACCAGAAATGAATATGCACAGGTAAGAAGGGAGGCCCAAAGACAATACGAGAATGACAAAGCAGTGAAAGCCAAATCTGACCCAAAACTGTTGTACAGCCATATCAGGAGAACAACAGTCAAGGACCAGGTGATCAGGCTGAGGAAGGAAGGAGGGGAGTTCACAAGAAATGACTGCAAAGTGTGTGAGGAGCTCAACATGAGATTCAAAGAGGTGTTCACAGAGGAGATAGAATTGCCTCCAGAGAGGCGGAGAGGTGGGGTACACCAACAGGTGCTGGACACAATACACACAACTGAGGAGGAAGTGAAGAGGCTACTAAGCGAGCTAGATACCTCAAAGGCGATGGGGCCGGATAACATCTCTCCATGGGTCCTGAGAGAGGGAGCAGAGGAGCTATGTGTACCCCTAACAACAATCTTCAACACATCTATCGAAACAGGGCAACTACCTGAGGTATGGAAGACAGGAAATGTAGTTCCAATTTTTAAAAAAAAGGAGACAGGAACATAGCACTAAACTACAGACCAGTGTCACTGACATGTATAGTATGCAAGGTCATGGAGAAGATTATCAGGAGAAGAGTGGTGGAGCACCTAGAAAGAAATAAACTAATCAACGACGGCCAACACGATTTCAGGGACAGGAAATCCTGTGTCACAAACCTACTGGAGTTTTATGACAGGGGACAGCAGTAAGACAAAAGAGAGAGGGGTGGGTAGATTGCATATTCTTGAACTGTAAGAAGGCGTTTGACACAGTTCCACACAATAGATTAGTGCAGAAGCTGGAGGACCAGGCAGGGATAACATGGAAGGCACTACAATGGATCAGGGAATACCTGTCAGGAAGACAGCAGCGAGTCATGGTACGTGGCGAGGTGTCAGAGTGGGCGCCGGTGACGAGTGGGGTTCCACAGGGGTCAGTCCTAGGACCGGAGAGGATACCTGCAGAAAGCAGGAAGTGGGAGAAGCAAGTCACAACAGCAGAGGCTAAGATACAGAGATTAGAAGAGGAACTGAAAAAAATTGAAACAGCCTAAAGAACTAAAAAGCAATGTGGACATGGTATCAGAAACTGCTACCTCAGTCACAAATAAGGGGACTGTAGAGAACGGAGGAAACTATATGCAGAGGCCCTATCAGACCATCGTGGAGCCCGAGAAAAAGAGAGGATCACATCAGGAACAATCGAGGGGAGTGTAGAAAAAGGGAGAGCTAAGCTATACGTAGAAGCCCTAACAGACCACATCAGTGCACAGGAAAAGTTAAGAAGGGAAAGCAACAGACTACTGGGCCAAGGGATAACAGACAGTGAAGAGATTGAAGAAAGGAAAGCTGCAATGGAGGCAACTAAATCGAATCAGGGGTTACATAGGGATAGGCAGTGGGAGAATGAAAGAGAGAGATCAGTCTTTGTTTATGGGCTCCAGGAAGCTGAAGGGGAAACTTACGAAGCAAGAAGACAAGGGGAGAAAAAAGCGATTGAAAGCATCATGAAAGTAATAGGAGAAGATGACATGACCCAGCTGGCAATTTTTCTGAGAATAGGGGGGTTTGCAAGAGGAAGAATCCGGCCAGTCAAAATGATTTTCAAGGCAGAATTGGCTCGAAACAGGATCCTGCAGGAGAAAGCAAGACTAAGGGATATGTCAGAGTACTGGAGGGTGTATCTCGACCGCAACAGAACAGGAGAAGAAAGGCAGAAACTGAAAGAGAGGGTACAGAGACAAAAGGAAGAAACAGAGATGGACAGGAGAACCTACAGATGTCCCCAATGCAACCAAACATTCTAACCCAAAACACCCATGCCATACCCAATGCTCCCACCCACCTCATTACCTTCACACAAACCACCCATAGTTCATCATCAGGTCTCCCACTTTCCCAACCCCAACGTACCCTCCAGACTACGGTTTTAGAAAAGAAGTTGAAGGTTTGGTATACAAATGCAGATGGAATAACAAATAAATGTGAGGAGTGGCATGAAAGAATAAAGGAGACATCCCCAGACATAATAGAACTCACAGAAACGAAACTCAAAAGGATGATAACAGATGCAATCTTCCACCCGGATATCAAATCCTCAGGAAAGATAGAGTGAGCAGAGGGGAAGGAGGAGTTGCACTGCTCATTAAGAACCAGTGGGGATTTGAGGAAGTGGAAGGAATGGATGGAATGGGCAAAAGGGACTACATAGTAGGAACAATCCAGTTTGAGGGCCATAAGGTGGTAATTGCTGTAATGTACAACCCACCACAGAACTGCAGGAGGCCAAGAGAAGAATACAACGAGAGCAACAGAGCAATGGTAGACACACTAGCCGAGATATAAGAAGAGCTCACATGGGCAGAGCAAAGTTACTAGTTATGGGTGATTTCAATCACAAGGAGATTGATTGGGAAAACCTGGAGCCCCATGGGGATCCTGAATCATGGAGAGCCAAGATGATGGATGTGGAACTGGAAAACCTCATGCATCAACATGTTAGAGATACTATCAGAGAGAGAGGTGAGGATGATCCAGCAAGACTGGACCTAGTATTCACCTTGAGTAGTTCGGACATCGAGGATATCACGTATGAAAGGCCCCTTGGAGCTAGTGATCATTTGGTTCTGTGTTTTGATTATATAGTTGAGCTACAAGTGGAGAGGGGAGCAGGAATAGGAAGGGAAAAACGAAACTACAAAAGGGGGGACTACACAGGCATGAGGAACTTCCTAAAAGACGTTCAGTGGGAGAGAGAATTGGCAGGAAAACCAGTAAAAGAAATTATGGAATATGTGACAACAAAATGCAAAGCGGCAGAGGAGAGGTTTGTTCCCAAGGGAAACAGAAGTAATGGGAAAACCAGAACGAGTCCTTGGTTCACCCAAACGTGTAGGGAGGCAAAAGCTAAGTGCACTAGAGAATGGAAAAAAGTACAGAAGACAAAGAACCCAGGAAAATAAAGAGATTGGCCGAAGAGCCAGAAACGAATATGCACAGGTAAGAAGGGAGGCTCAGTGATAATACGAAAATGACATAGCATCAAAAGTCAAGTCTGACCCGAAGCTGTTGTATAGCCACATCAGGAAGAAAACAACAGTCAAGGACCAGGTAATCAGGCTGGGGAAGGAAGGTGGGGAGTTCACAAGAAATGACCAAGAGGTATGTGTGGAGCTCAACATGAGATTTAAAGAATTATTTACAGAGGAGACAGGAAGAACTCCAGGAATTCAGAATAGGGAGGTATACCAACAAGTGCTGGATGAAATACACACAACCGAGGAGGAGGTGAAGCTGCTATGTGAACTCGATGCCTCAAAAGCGGTGGAACCTGACAACATTTCTCTGTGGGTCCTTAGAGAAGGAGCAGAGATGTTGAGTGTGCCACTAACAAAAATCTTCAACACATCCATTGGAACTGGGCAACTACCTGAGGTGTGGAAGATGGCAAATGTAGTTCCAATTTTTAAGAAAGGAGACAGACACGAGGCATTAAACTACAGACCTGTGTCACTGACGTGTATACTATGCAAAGTCATGGAGAAGATCATCAGGAGGAGAGTGGTGGAGCACCTAGAAAGACACAAGCTTATAAACGACAACCAACACGGTTTCAGGGAAGGAAAATCCTGTGTCACAAACCTACTGGAGTTTTATGACAAGGTAACAGAAGTAAGACACGAGAGAGAGGGGTGGATAGACTGCATCTTCTTGGACTGCAAGAAGGCGTTCGACACAGTTCCTCACAAGAGGTTAATGCAAAAGCTAGAGGATCAGGCACACGTAACAGGAAAGGCACTGCAATGGATCAGAGAATATCTTACAGGGAGGCAACAACGAGTCATGGTACGTGACGAGGTGTCAGAGTGGTCACCTGTGACGAGTGGGGTTCCACAGGGGTCAGTCCTAGGACCTGTACTGTTTTTGGTATATGTGAATGACATAACGGAAGGGATAGACTCAGAAGTGTCCCTGTTTGCAGATGATATGAAGTTAATGAGAAGAATTAAATCAGTCGAGGATCAGGCAGGACTACAAAGAGACCTGGACAGGCTACAAGCCTGGTCCAGTAACTGGCTCCTTGAATTTAACCCTGTCAAATGTAAAGTCGTGAAGATCGGGGAAGGGCAAAGAAGACCGCAGACATAGTATAGTCTAGGTGGCCAAAGACTGCAAACCTCACTCAAGGAAAAAGATCTTGGGGTGAGTATAATACCGAGCACATCTCCTGAGGCACACATCAATCAGATAACTGCTGCAGCATACAGGCGGCTGGCAAACCTAAGAATAGGGTTCCAATACCTCACTAAGGAATCGTTCAAGACTCTGTACACCATATACGTCAGGCCCATACTGGAGTATGCAGCACCAGTTTAGAACCCACACCTGGTCAAGGACGTCAAGAAATTAGAGAAAGTGCAAAGGTTTGCAACAAGACTAGTCCCAGAGCTAAGGGGTTTGTCCTACGAAGAAAGGTTAAAGGAAATCGGCCTGACGACCTAGAGGACAGGAGGGTTAGGGGAGACATGATAACGACATATAAAATACTGCAAGGAATAGATAAGGTGGACAGAGACAAGATGTTCCAGAGAGGGGACACAGAAACAAGGGGTCGCAATTGGAAGTTGAAGACTCCTATGAGTCAAAGGGATGTTAGGAAGTATTTCTTCAGTCATAGAGTTGTCAGGAAGTATAACAGCCTAGAAAGTGACGTAGTGGAGGCAGGAACCATACATAGTTTTAAGACGAGGTTTGATAAAGCTCATGGAGCAGGGAGAGAGAGGACCTAGTAGCAATCAGTGAAGAGGCGGGGCCAGGAGCTATGAATCGACCCCTGTAACCACAAATAGGTGAGTAGACACACATATTTCTTCAGTCACAGAGTGGTCAGGAAGTGGAATAGTTTGGGAAGCGATGTAGTGGAGGCAGGAACCATACATAGCTTTAAGAAGATGTATAACTTAAAAAGAGAGCACATAGAGGTAATTTTACCTCGATTAACTTAGAGGAAATAATATTGTCCCATAGGGGTTACCAATCTTGATTATTGAAAAACGAGAAAATTTTAAAGAGTATCCCATAGGGTTCTTCAAAACTTGATCCAAGGAGATGGAGGGATGATAGAAGTAATATTGAAAAACGAGAAAAAATTTGTATGTATTATCGATATAAAAATTGTGTCTACTTCTCGAGTCAGGAATGTGTTTACCAGAAACAATGTTCAATTGATTGTGAGAAATTTTTAAGGGAAACTTCAAAATGTAACTCGAAAGGGGACCAAAAGTAAAATTGAAATATCCAAAATCTAATTTGGAAATAACCAAAATGTTAACTGGAGATGATCAGTGAGTATTCAAAGTAATCTGTGAGTATTCAAATATTTTTTTGGATGTGGTCAAAGTAATCTGGGAGTGTTCTAATATTGTTTTTGGATGTGGTCAAAGTAATTTGGGAGTGTTCTAATATTGTTTTTGGATGTGCTCAAAGTAATCTGGGAGTGTTCTAATGTAATTTGGAAATGTTCCAATGTAATTTGGAAATGTTCCAATGTAATTTGGAAATGTTCCAATGTTGTTTGGAAGTGTTCCAATGTTGTTTGGAAATGTTCCAATGTTGTTCGGAAGTGTTCCAATGTTGTTTGGAAATGTTCCAATGTTGTTCGGAAGTGTTCCAATGTTGTTTGGAAATGTTCCAATGTTGTTTGGAAATGTTCTAATAGTAAAAAAGTATTCCTAGTTTTAGCGATCTTGTCCTGAGTGATCTCAGTAATAGTGTTCTCGGTTGGTGATACGAGGGAATGTATATGAAAAATGTTCTGTGGAGATGGATTTGTCTTTTTTTGATGAATTAGTAAAACGGGAAAAAATTGAAATGAGTGATCTTAATGGATTGAGATTAATGATCTTATAAAAATGGTTATAATGTTTTGTGTGAATGTTTATAAAAAAATGTGATTATGATATGTCTTAGTTGGAGGTGTATGTCTTAGTTGTGATTATGTCTTGTATAGGTTTGTTGATGTCTCAGGTGTTAGTTGAAGGTTTCTTAGTTTATTGATAATGTTCCATGACTTAGTTGGAGGGTGTATGTCTGTATTAGTTTTGGCAATGTGTCATGTCCTAGTTTTTGGTAATGTGGTGTTTGATAGTGTTTTGAAGGTTAAGTTGTTAGGTTAGATGTTATTTTTGGTTACGTTAGATGATGCTAGGTTGGGTTAGGTAAAAATGTTATATGTTATGGTATTATTCAAATGGTGTTTTGGGAGTATACAAAGGTGTTTTGATAGTATTCAATGATGTTTTGAGGGTATTCAAATGATGTATGAGAGGTTTTGAGATGTTGAGGGATGTGAGAATATTTCTTGACAGTTATTGAGAAAAGTATATGTGTGTGATGGGTGTGATGGTGTTCAAACGATGATTTGGGAGTATTCAATGGTGTTTTGGTGGTGTTCAATGGTGTTTCGGGTGCATTCAATGGTGTTTTGGTGGTGTTCAATGGTGTTTTGGGGGAATGTGTAAAAATGTGATCTTAGTGAAAGTATTCATAGTTTAAATGATCTTGTTCTAAATTATCTTTTTTTTGGAATGAATTAGTAAAACTGGAAAAAATTGAGATGAGTGATTTTGGGGCGAGTGTAGTTTGGTGTATGAGTTAGAGGTGTTTTAAATGTTATTTGACAGTATTCAATGTCGTTTTCACAGTAATCAATGATGTTTTGGGGGTATTCAAATGATGTATAAGAGTGTTTTGGAGGTGTTCCAATGCATTTCTTGGTTATATTGAATATAAAATGTGTGTATGTTCTGTGGAGATGGATGTGGCTTTTTGATGAATTAGTAAAACGGGGAAAAATTGTGGGTGGGAGATTGGGTAATGGGTGGAGTGTGGTGTGTGTGTGTGTGTGTGTGTGTGTGTGTGTGTGTGTGTGTGTGTGTGTGTGTACTCACCTATTTGTACTCACCTATTTGTGGTTGCAGGGGTCGAGTCATAGCTCCCTGCTCCATGAGCTTTATCAAACCTAGTCTTAAAACTATGTATGGTTCCTGCCTCCACTATGTCGCTTTCTAAGCTATTCCACTTCCTGACAACTCTATGACTGAAGAAATACTTCCTAACATCCCTTTGACTCATAGGAGTCTTCAACTTCCAATTGTGACCCCTTGTTTCTGTGTCCCCTCTCTGGAACATCTTGTCTCTGTCCACCTTATCTATTCCTTGCAGTATTTTATATGTCGTTATCATGTCTCCCCTAACCCTCCTGTCCTCTAGTGTCGTCAGGCCGATTTCCCTTAACCTTTCTTCGTAGGACAATCCCCTTAGCTCTGGGACTAGTCTTGTTGCAAACCTTTGCACTTTCTCTAATTTCTTGACGTGCTTGACCAGGTGTGGGTTCCAAACTGGTGCTGCATACTCCAGTATGGGCCTGACGTATATGGTATACAGAGTCTTGAATGATTCCTTAGTGAGGTATTGGAACGCTATTCTTAGGTTTGCCAGCCGCCCGTATGCTGCAGCAGTTATCTGATTGATGTGTGCCTCAGGAGATGTGCTCGGTATTATACTCACCCCAAGATCTTTTTCTTGAGTGAGGTTTGCAGTCTTTGGCCACCTAGACTATACTCTGTCTGCGGTCTTCTTTGCCCTTCCCCGATATTCATGACTTTACATTTGGCAGGGTTAAATTCAAGGAGCCAGTTACTGGACCAGGCTTGCAGCCTGTCCAGGTCTCTTTGTAGTCCTGCCTGATCCTCGACTGATTTGATTCTTCTCATTAACTTCACATCATCTGCAAACAGGGACACTTCTGAGTCTATCCCTTCCGTTATGTCATTCACATATACCAAAAACAGTACAGGTCCTAGGACTGACCCTTGTGGAACTCCACTCGTCACAGGTGCCCACTCTGACATCTCGTCACGTACCATGACTCGTTGTTGCCTCCCTGTCAGATATTCTCTGATCCATTGCAGTGCTTTTCCTGTTACGTGTGCCTGATCCTCTAGCTTTTGCATTAATCTCTTGTGAGGAACTGTGTCGAATGCCTTCTTGCAGTTCAAAAAATGCAGTCTATCCACCCCTCTCTCTCGTGTCTTACTTCTGTTACCTTGTCATAAAACTCCAGTAGGTTTGTGACACAGGATTTTCCTTCCCTGAAACCATGCTGGTTGTCGTTTATAAGCTTGTGTCTTTCTAGGTGCTCCACCACTCTCCTCCTGATGATCTTCTCCATGACTTTGCATACTATACACGTCAGTGACACAGGTCTGTAGTTTAATGCCTCGTGTCTGTCTCCTTTCTTAAAAATTGGGACTACATTTGCCATCTTCCACGCCTCAGGTAGTTGCCCAGTTTCAATGGATGTGTTGAAGATTTGTGTTAGTGGCACACACAACATCTCTGCTCCCTCTCTAAGGACCCACGGAGAAATGTTGTCCGGTCCCACCGCTTTTGAGGTATCAAGTTCACATAACAGCTTCTTCACCTCCTCCTCGGTTGTGTGTATTTCATCCAGCACTTGTTGGTATACCTCCCTATTCTGAATTCCTGGAGTCCTTCCTGTCTCCTGTAAATACTTCTTTAAATCTCATGTTGAGCTCCTCACATACCTCTTGGTCGTTTATTGTAAACTCCCCACCTTCCTTTCTCAGCCTGATTACCTGGTCCTTGACTGTTGTTTTCCTCCTGATGTGGCTATACAACAGCTTCGGGTCAGACTTGACTTTTGATGCTATATCATTTTCATATTGTCGCTGAGCCTCCCTTCTTACCTGTGCATATTCGTTTCTGGCTCTTCGGCTAATCTCTTTATTTTCCTGGGTCCTTTGTCTTCTGTACTTTTTCCATTCTCTATTACACTTACTTTTTGCCTCCCTACACCTCTGGGTGAACCAAGGACTCGTTCTGGTCTTCCCATTACTTCTGTTTCCCTTGGGACAAACCTCTCCTCTGCCTCTTTGCATTTGGTTGTCACATATTCCATCATTTCTTTTACTGGTTTTCCTGCCAATTCTCTCTCCCACTGAACGTCTTGTAGGAAGTTCCTCATGCCTGTGTAGTCCCCTTTTGTAGTTTCGTTTCTCCCTTCCTATTCCTGCTCCCTCTCCACTTGTAGCTCAACTATATAATCAAAACACAGAACCAAATGATCACTAGCTCCAAGGGGCCTTTCATACGTGATATCCTCGATGTCCGAACTACTCAAGGTGAATACTAGGTCCAGTCTTGCTGGATCATCCCCACCTCTCTCTCTGGTAGTGTCTCTAACATGTTGATGCATGAGGTTTTCCAGTACCACATCCATCATCTTGGCTCTCCATGATTCAGGACCCCCATGGGGCTCTAGGTTTTCCCAATCAATCTCTTTGTGATTGAAATCACCCATAACTAGTAACTTTGCTCTCCCCATGTGGGCTCTTCTGGCTACCTCAGCTAGTGTGTCTACCATTGCTCTGTTGCTCTCGTCGTATTCTTCTCTTGGCCTCCTGCAGTTCTGTGGCGGGTTGTACATTACAGCAATTACCACCTTATGGCCCTCAGACTGAATTGTTCCTACTATGTAGTCCCTTTCACCCATTGTGTGTGTGTGTGTGTGTGTGTGTGTGTGTGTGTGTGTGTGAGCGTAAATTTTAATGAAATTAAAGGTATTGTGAATAATTTAAAAGAAAATATAGAAGTGAAAAATCTTTGAATAGAGTTTGTAATGTGAAACATGGTGTGATACGTATGAGATACCTGCTCAATCCTGTTGGCGACCCAGTGATGACGTCACGGTGACCCCAGGTGTAGTGCAGGTAGAGTTGCCGAAAAGTGTTTCATGACAACTCTTTTACTAAAAACATGATTTAATAGTAAACCTGATTAGAAAGAGTTGTATTTAGTTAATCACATGAGGGAAAATATATATGCTGTGAAGAAGATTCTTATAATGAAATATTAAAAATGTTATTCAATGAGTGATAGATCTTATATCGAATTTAGAAATGGGTTAAGTATCGTTGGATTGTGTGTGTGTGTGTGTGTGAGTGAGTGAGGTGAGGTGAGGTGAAGGGAAGAGATATGAAAGGAAGAGTGAGGTGCTGGGGAGGTGTTGAGACTTGTACATGGATATTAAAACATCTGAAAATTTGTTATCCTGGTTAAGGAGTGTGAGGTGGTTTGTACATGGTAGAATAGTGAATTTGTGACTTTGTGGGATATGAGTGAAAAATTGTGTGAATAATTAATAAAAATGAAAGTGTATGCAGAGCAAAGTGTTGAAAATTTGTGTTATCCTGTGTTAAGTATCCATGTGTGAGTGAGTGAGGTGAATGGGGAGAGTGAGATGCAAAGGAGGTTCAGTTAAGGAGTGTGAGTATTCACTTGTAAGTCTATAAGTAACGTAAAAGGTGAAATATGTACAGTAAAAGATTAAAAGAGAGGCTTGTCAGCCTATCTTTTCGTTCTTTTTATTGAAATCGATTTTTTTTTACCTTACCCCATAGGGGTTACCATATTACCTGAAAACATGGAAAATTGTATCTTTTTATATTTATATATGTATTAATAAATAAAATGTATCTTTTTACTCTGTTAGCCGAAATCTTAATTCGTGTTATGTTTTTCATATGTTAATGTAAGACTGGAAAAATTGTATATGTATTAATAAATAAATGACGAAAAAATGTGTATTAGTGTTAACCTACAATAAATTCTTTTAACATAATTTTAGCTTGTTTAACCTAAAAAGATGAATTAGTAAAATTGTGAAATATTATACCCCATAAGGAACTTGATCCAAGGAAATTTTGTATTATTCATGAAAATCGATGTAAATCTTGATCTGAGGAATTGGAAATCCCTCTAAAATTCGAAATTTTTGGAAAAAAGTAGGGAAAATTCGAAAAAAAAATCGAGGAGCGGGGGCGATCCGCAGAAGGCGCTGCAGAAGGCAGCTCGGGGCGGCTCGACGGAAGGGCGCGGAAGGGCGCGGGGCGGGCGGGCGCGGCGGGGAGGGGGCTCGAGTGCGCGGAAGGAGACCACTCAGGGATGAGGGTCTCAGGGGGTGTGAGGGGGTGCGGACCTGCTCAGGATGAAAAAAAAAATGGGGGGCCGACCGGAAGTGGGGGGGTCGACCGGAAGTGGGGGTGGGTGACCGGAAGTGGGGGGTCGACCGGAAGTGGGGGTGGGGTGACCGGAAGTGGAGGGGGGTGGGGGGTGTTGGTGACCGCCGCCATTTTGCGTTCTACAGGGACTGCGTTCTACAGGGACTTTCTACACTACTCATGTATATATATATACATGTCGTGCCGATTAGGTAAAACTGGTCAATTAGCAAGAACTCATTTAAAATTAAGTCCTTTCTAAAAAAAATTCTTATACGTTTAAAGATATATTTTTTTCATTTATGTTAATGTAAAAATTTATAATTTTGTACCAAGAGAAACTTTGAAAACCTACCTAACCTTATTACAACAAGAGCAATTTAATTTAGCCTAACCCAACTAAATATATTTTAGATACGTTAACATTAATTTAATAATAAACAAACACAATGAAATATATTTTTTTCGTTATGTTCAGAATTATTTTGGCGAAATTATTGCATACACAAATTTTCACTTGTCTTATATGGCAAGGTGAGCGTTGCTATTTAAGCCAAAATCGCAGGTTTTACCTAGTCGGCACGAATATATATATATATATATATATATATATATATATATATATATATATATATATATATATATATATATATATATTTATACTGGTTAGCGCAGCTAACCATGTGTCGTGCCGAATAGGTAAAACTTGCTATTTTGGCTTAAATAGCTTCTTGCCGAATAAGGCAAGCGAAAATTTGTGTATTCCGTAATTTCGCAAAAAATCATTCTGAACCTAACGAAAAAAATATATTTCCTTGTGTTTGTTTATTATTTAATTATTGTAAAGTTATCTAAAATAGTTGGAGATTATATTAGTTTTTGAACATGGTATTGTCCCCCTTCGTCATGTACTCTTCCTTCTAAGTACTCCGGTACTGCCCAACCACCGGTTCTCATCTCTGAGTACCAGTTTATATATCCGGTTTGTATTCTGGTGCTCGTGAATGCCCTCTTCATTATTCATGATCTTGTGAATAATATATTTCTCTAGAGCCTCTCAATCCTCTGTGTCTTGCTCTTTTGCTCTTTTAATGAAGTTCTCAAAGATTTTTATTGTCGTTTTTGCTTTTCTTTTTTTTCTGGTGAGGGGATGGAATTTTTTTTTTGCCAAATATTTTATATTTTGCTTTAATGTTTATGAGAATGAGATATATTTATGCCTCATATTTTCTCATGTATCTACTTATCTCTCTCTCTCTCTCTCTCTCTCTCTCTCTCTCTCTCTCTCTCTCTCTCTCTCTCTCTCTTTCTCTACACACACACGGGTTTTTAAAGGGTTCTCTCTTTCTCCCTCTCTCTTCCGTGACCAGCATTAACACTTGTAACTCCATTAGGGACTCTCCCGCATGGGCCACATCACTTAGTGTTCCATAGGGCAAGCCTCAAGCATTGTCACAGATGGCCACTTTGCCATGCCAGTCACCAACAACCTGACTGATCAAGTGACCGGGGTACGATTACCTGATGGAGGATCGAGCCTCCAACGTGGGCGCTCAATGAAATGCAGTACGCGGGTGGAAAACAAACCAGGAAGGAAATATAAATATGCAACTGTAGTCTGGGGAAGGAACAAGAATAACCTCCAAGAACATGTTTTAACCAAGTCACCCCTTGAAGGGGTGACTTGGTCTCCCTCCCTTCAAGGGGTGTTCTGGAATCCTGGATTCAAGGAATTGGAGATACCTCCACCTTGTGTAGTGAAGTGAAAAAGCCACTGGTTGGCGTAACGTCTACAATAAAAATACCCAGGTGTATAATTCCTCATCTCGGCATTATAAAGAGTTTACCTTTCCTCAGATGAAACCTGATTACCTCTCATTCACTGTATGACACTTGTGAGTTTAGCGCTTCCCCATAATTATAATAAACTAAATGAGAATACACGAACAAGAGCACTACAGTAGGCCTACTGGCCCAGGCTAGTCAGGTCCTTCTGGCAACCAGTCATCCAGTCTTTGTAATACCTTTAATAAGTTTCGAGAGTCTACTCTCGGAGACCGGCCATGGGCCAGGCTCGTCTGGTGCTTGCCTGGTCAACCAGGCTGTTGGTGCTGGTGGTCTACAGCCCCACATATCCATCACAGCCTGGTTGATCTGGCACCTGGTGAAGATACTTGTCCAGTTTTCCCTTTTAGACTACACTTGTTCCAGCCGTGTTTCTGATATCTTCTGGTAAGATGTTAAATATTCTGGAGCCACGGATGTTGATACAGTGTTCCCTTATTGTGCCCACCACAACCCTGCTTTTCACTGGGTTTATTTTGCACTTCCTTCCATATGTCGATCCAGTATGTTATGGCCGTATGTAGATTTGAGACCAGGCCCTCGAGTGCTTTCCAAGTATATATTATCACGTATCTATCATTCCTCCGCTCCATTGAGTACATATTTAAGACTTTAAAGTGTTCCCAGTAATTTAAATGCTTTACTGGCTCTATGTGGGCCGTAAACGATCTCTGTATTTGTTCCAGCTCTGATATTTCTCCTGCCCTGAACGGGGCCGTCAACACTGACCAATATTCCAAATGAGGGAGCACTAGCGATTTGAAGTGTCACCATTGGTATTACTTCCCTTGTTTGGAAGGTTCTCATTACCCACTCCGTCATTCTCCCTTCTCTCGTGACCTTTTATCTTGTGTTCTTTGAAAAAAAAAAAAAGGTCAGCTGACATAATTATTCCCAAGTATTTCACGTGTTCCTTTCGTTCTACCTGACGATCCTCTTGAGTTTTGTATACAGTGTCCCTTTTGAGTTCATCATTCTTTCCATACCTAAGAAGTTGTCATGTTCTCCACTGCCCATCGGAAAACACTGCTTATATCTTCCTGTAATTTTTTTCAGTGTCTTCTACCGAAGTTTATAAGTGTATTATGTAAGTTTAGTGAATGAAACTTTAAACTTTGATAAATTATGTAAAGCGTTTTTAAATCTTTCTTGTATGATGGATGAATAAAAAAAATTTTTTTTTTATATTTTGTTAAAAGCTTCCAAACTTTTCCTGTATGATCGGTGAACGAAACGTTCAACAATGATATATTAAGCATTTCTTCACAAATATATTGAAATACAAGCCGGGTTCATTAGATAATTAATAGACAGTGAAACAACAGCGAAAGACGAGTCTAGACACAGTGGTTCTTGGCCTCTGATAAGACACCTGGAGATGGTAACGAAGATTATCTGATAAACGGCTGTATACCAGATACCGATAAACAGTTGTATAAATGCTATTGTAAATTATATGTGCATGTGAAGAGAGAGAGAGAGAGAGAGAGAGAGAGAGAGAGAGAGAGAGAGAGAGAGAGTCAGTCTTGAGGGCTGGACCAAAGGACGCATTTCTGACAACTATGATAACAGACACAAGGTGCACCAGAAGCTTCTATTAAGACAACGTTGCGCTATGTGTAGAGATTTGTAGTCATGATAAAACTTGACAGCTCGTGTCTGTCTTCAAGCCTTGGGGACTAACAAGTTATAAATTATCACATGTTTACTTTCCCACTACCTAATGTTGTGATACGCTGTGTAAACTCAGAGTTCAAAATAACCACACGGACCGCATTCCCACCTCAGCCAACCTATTTCTTCCTGTCAATACATACTACCGCCCTCTGCCCCCCACCTGCAGAATGTGATAAAAATCTGTCTGATAGGCCAGTGGATGGTTAACCATTTAACGGGTCATAATCTGCATAACTATGGTCTTTCTGCATGCACAACTAAATGTCACCCATCTGTACAGACATTGTATCATGCTAAAATAAAATTATTATTATTATTATTATTATTATTTGAATAAGATTCGTATCAGCATACACATTTGTCTTGTTTCCTGACTAATAAACTACTTCAAAGTAATTGTTTTGTAGATTTTTAGTTTAAATTAACATATGCTATATCGTTAATGCGTGTAAATATAAGTGGGGAGCCAAGAAGACGGGCTGGGGGAAGGGACCAACGCTCGTGGGAAGAAGAAAATGAAGAATAAAAGGGGACTTTAAAGGACGTTTCGGTCCGTCCTGGACCATTATCAAATCACGATAACAAGAAGGAAGTTTCTTGAACTCAAACATCAATATTATGGAAAACTATCTGGACTCTTTGTTTTTAAGTTGTTTAATAATATAAACAACGCAAGGTTGATGTACATGTGTAGTCTGCTATATCAGCGAGTACACACTCCCAGCGAATGAACATGTCTAAAAGAACAGCAAATAAATATGTCTAAAAAAACAGCGAGTGACCATGTCTAAAAGAACAGCGAGTGAACATGTCTAAAAGAACAGCGAGTGAACATGTCTAAAAGAAATCAAGTAATTTTAGGTAAAGTTATCTGAACGTTATTTAACTCGACCCAACACATGAAGTATGGTAGCAGCTGCAAAGTTAACACAAGACAGTGCAGTAATCGCGAACAAGCGATCCAAGATCCAAAACAAGCACAGGGGGAGTTGACCTTTCGTGTTACAGTCAACACATCTTCCGGAGGATGCAGTGTTGGAGAAATGAGTAGGAATCTACCTGGACTTCCTACTCCTGCAATATTGCAAGCTCCGGTAGATGTGTTGATGGCAACACGATAGGCCTAGAGCTATCATTCAACTCCCCCGTAGTTGTTTTGCACATAAGATAGTCTGTCGTTGTCTAATGCGTTGTTAGAATAAAAACTCACGGTAGCGGCAGTGTCTGGCGACTGGAAGAGGGATCGAGCCTTTCCTAGTTCTTGTACTGAATGACCCCACACTGGTTTAGCGCTCCTTAGACATTAAGAATTTAATGGATATTGGTTAGTTTAAGTTGGCATGACAGTTTTTATCTGAGTTGAGTGTTTATGTTCATTGTTGTTGTTTGTTAGTTTCATCATTGTTTTTTATTGTGTGTTGTACATATATATTTTTTATGGCTTATATATAACCGCTGAGTGACCTATGCAGTCAAAATGCTCCATTAATGTGTCACTACTACTACTACCACCACCACACTGGTTTAGCGTTTCACGTAAAATAAATAAAAATAGATAAGTGGAAACCTTGTTGATGTAAGCCTGAGAGGTGGTTGGTTGCCTTTATGCTGGTAATCTGGTACACATCGCTCTCCTGCTGTTACGAGTCTCAGTGTAAACATGTCAGCTCTGAGATTAATTCTGATGTGTTAATGTAGCGGGTTTTTATGTAGCTGGCTAAGTGGTGGTGGTGTGGGGTGATCAGTTCTACCTCTGTATGAACTCCATCCTGCCTGATGGGAATATTGCAGAGAAACATTGCTATTGTTGTAGATAAATGGCTCAGAGAACCCAGAAATTGATAAATTAGTCACATGTGCAGCACTTGCGTATCTTTCATGTGGAAAGGTTTCGCTACATAGTGGCTTCATCTGTCCAGGGAGAATGGCTGAAGATCAGAAGGAGTTTGAGGTAATCAGTCCCTCAATCTGGAGTCTTATGTAATCCGTCCATTAACCTTGGATAAATAGCATTTGAGGTGGTGGGTCCCTCAGCCTGGAGAACAGTTCAGCTCCATGGTCTACTAGAACGATATCGTTCCAGACCATGGAGCTGAACTCTTCTCCAGGTTGAGGGACTCACCAAATTATATACCATTTCTCCAAGGTTGAAGGACCAATTACATTATTTTCGTTTCACTACTGCGCCTGCTGCCTCTGCATTTGACTGAAGAAGCCTACTATGTAGGCGAAACGTTTCAACAGTAAAGATACCCAGCTGTTGCACGTCTCATAATCATATCAGCACGAAAAGATTTTTGATGATTGGCTCCATAAAGTATTACAATGTTGCATTCACTTCCCATAGTACTATGTTAGTTTTGATTCACAAACCTTTCAGAACTTGAGGCATAACCCGGTGACAGTTTTGTAGATGTGATTTAATTCTAGATGTTTTATGCTATCTCCCACCTTCAGCTTCTTAAAGTCTTGTAGTACCGAGTGAACTACACATTCCCTCCAGTCAAGTTCGTAAATATTTCCCTCCTATTATGAATATTTAATATGTTTTCACGCTTTTTGTCAGGGAAGAGTAACATGACGAGCAGCGGGACCCTACACAACATTGTGTAAGAGCCACCCATAGGATCTTGTGTATGTGTTTGTGGACAAGCATTGTGTTATGCTATTAATACACTTTGTGGTGTTTTTTTTTTTTTTTGTAATTCGCCTTTTGTGAGTTTACCAACTTAATAATATTATTATTGTTGATTTTATGAGATTGACACTCATATGTATCTGTAATGTTGATAGGATTGACCATATGACTGCAAGGAAAGGGAGAGCATAACAGAAAACTGAATAATGATGAGGAGGGAGAGATAGAGAGAGAGAGAGAGGGAGGGAAAGGTGAAACGGGGGGAAGAATATTAGGAAAATACACACACACACACACACACACACACACACACACACACACACACACACACGTACGTACTCAGCTCGGAAGACCTCTTTTCATCCACCTTCAGCAAAGCTCTTGGTCGCTTGACGTTTGCTCTCACTCTCGTTGCTTTCTTTATAGACTTTCTCCGCCTTTTTTCTAAGTTTTCTCTGCGCATATATACCCTGCTCTTGATGTTCCGCCTTGATGCTTGCTAATGCTTTCTTTATATGGCTTGTGCCGCCTCTTTAGCGCGATTTTTTTTAATGCGCGAATGTTTACCAACTATGTAATGTTTTGACCTCTGTGACTGCCTCTCAGAGCTGTTGGAACTCTCCCAGGCTCTGTCATGACTGTCTCTCAAGGCTGTTGTGGCTGCTTCTTAGGGCTGCCATGGCTGTCTCTCAGGGCTGTTGTGGCTGCTTCTTAGGGCTGCCATGACTCTCAGTGCTGTCGTGGCTGCTTCTCAGTGCTGTCGTGGCTGCTTCTCAGGGCTGTCGTGGCTGCTTCTCAGGGCTGTCGTGGCTGCTTCTCAGGGCTGTCATAGCTGCTTCTCAGGGCTGTTGTGGCTACTACTCAGGGCTCTCGTGGCTGCTACTGAGGGCTGTCGTAGCTGCTTCTCAGGGCTCTCGTGGCTGCTACTGAGATCTGACATAGCTGCCTCTCCAGGTCTTTTGTAAATGATTCTCAGGGCTCAATACTTCACCTGTCTTGTTTTACTCCGCTGAATACAGTGGTTATCTATGAGCTTTGTCTCTCTCCATCTCGTCTGGCGTTCTTGATTCTACTGTTTTCTGCCTCTCATCAAGGAAGAATGTGTTGATGCTGATGAAGAGTGGCTCATGATGTTGAAGTGGGGCTCTTGATCCACGAACGGAAATTGCACTCCCCTTCTTTGGATCAAACCTCATTGCTTCCCATAATAATAATAATAATCCTCACCTATCACTCGTTCCAGAACTTTTCGTCCTCTTTTTTTTCCTGTTTTGTTTTCTTTCTTTCTTCCTTTGCCTACCTTTGTTTTTCTTTTCCTCTGTCTTTATTTCTTCATTCTGCTCTTTATTCCATCGTTTTTCTACTTATGCTCTTTCTGCCCTCCCTGCCTCTGTCCCTCCATCTTTTTTTCCATGTTCTTTTTTTTATCAGATTTCTTCCCTTTCTCTTTCCATGGGTTTCCTCTTTCTTCCCCTTCCCTCCTCTTTCTCGTTTGCCAGGGAGCTAAAGAGGACACGGTCGTGTGTTATTCCAGAAGGCGCCGCCCTGGCCACGCGCACACCCACCTCACACGTCACACTAGATGTACCAGCAGAGCAATGTCACACCCGCGTCACAATGAACGTTACAACTATTTAATAAGCGTCACAATAAACGCCATACCTACGTCACAATAAACGTCACACCTACGTCACAATAAGCGTCACACCTACGTCACCAATAGTCGTGATACCCACGTCAAAATAAACGTCACACCCACGTTACAATAAATTTCATACCCACGTCACAAACGTCAAATCGTCGTCACAGTAAACGACACACTCACGCCACATTGATAGTCACAACACTTCTTCCAGCGTTTCTGCAACTTTTCTTCCGAATCTTGCCAAAGCACTGTGTCGTCAACAAAGCACTGTGTCGTCAACAAAGCACTGTGTCGTCAACAAAGCACTGTGTCGTCAACTAAGCACTGTGTCGTCAACTAAGCACTGTGTCGTCAACAAAGCACTGTGTCGTCAACTAAGCACTGTGTCGTCAACAAAGCACTGTGTCGTCAACAAAGCACTGTGTCGACAACAAAGCACTGTGTCGTCAACTAAGCACTGTGTCGTCAACAAAGCACTGTCATCAACAAAGCACTGTGTCGTCAACAAAGCACTGTGTCATCAACAAAGCACTGTGTCATCAACAAAGCACTGTGTCATCAACAAAGCACTGTGTCATCAACAAAGCACTGTGTCATCAACAAAGCACTGTGTCATCAACAAAGCACTGTGTCATCAACAAAGCACTGTGTCATCAACAAAGCACTGTGTCATCAACAAAGCACTGTGTCTTCAACAAAGCACTGTGTCATCAACAAAGCACTGTGTCATCAACAAAGCACTGTGTCATCAACAAAGCACTGTGTCATCAACAAAGCACTGTCATCAACAAAGCACTGTGTCATCAACAAAGCACTGTGTCGTCAACGAAGCACTGTGTCATCAACGAAGCACTGTGTCATCAACGAAGCACTGTGTCATCAACAAAGCACTGTCATCAACAAAGCACTGTCATCAACAAAGCACTGTGTCGTCAACAAAGCACTGTGTCATCAACAAAGCACTGTGTCATCAACGAAGCACTGTGTCATCAACAAAGCACTGTGTCGTCAACAAAGCACTGTGTCATCAACAAAGCACTGTGTCATCAACAAAGCACTGTGTCATCAACAAAGCACTGTGTCATCAACAAAGCACTGTGTCATCAACAAAGCACTGTGTCATCAACAAAGCACTGTGTCATCAACAAAGCACTGTGTCATCAACAAAGCACTGTGTCATCAACAAAGCACTGTGTCATCAACAAAGCACTGTCATCAACAAAGCACTGTGTCATCAACAAAGCACTGTGTCATCAACAAAGCACTGTGTCATCAACAAAGCACTGTGTCATCAACAAAGCACTGTGTCGTCAACAAAGCACTGTGTCATCAACAAAGCACTGTGTCGTCAACAAAGCACTGTGTCATCAACAAAGCACTGTGTCATCAACGAAGCACTGTGTCATCAACAAAGCACTGTGTCATCAACAAAGCACTGTGTCATCAACGAAGCACTGTGTCATCAACGAAGCACTGTGTCATCAACGAAGCACTGTGTCATCAACGAAGCACTGTGTCATCAACAAAGCACTGTGTCATCAACGAAGCACTGTGTCATCAACAAAGCACTGTGTCGTCAACAAAGCACTGTGTCATCAACGAAGCACTGTGTCATCAACGAAGCACTGTGTCATCAACAAAGCACTGTCATCAACAAAGAACAACTGTGACAGTTCCCATTTAATATCAGATTTTCTTTTAAGCTTTCACCTTCAACATTGCTTACAGTGGTACAGTTTTAACATGCTTGCCAAGCTTATATATATACCAAGAGGTGTATATCTCAGTGTATATACTTTGACAGTTTGCTCTAATGTATATCTGAGAGATTACGGTATCCTTCACAGGTGGTATACAGGTTACATGCAGCTTTAGCGATTCGTGTTGTCGATGGGTTTCAAACCTGATACACCAACCGAATCATTTTCCTATGTGAAATGCAAAGGAATCACTGCATGGATACGAACTGTTAACACACTGGAAAACAAAGGTAAGAGCAAACTGAATGTAAGACAGTTTTTAAGGTTTTGCTCGTCATCTTAGGTGTTCGAGTCTTGCCAGAGTACAAAATATTTAACACGTTTCCTTATCGCTCTCTTATGAGAATATTGTATTACCTCTGCATGGTTGCTGTATTCTTTTACTACTACTACTACTACTACTACTACTGCTGCTGCTACTACTGCTGTTGCTGCTACTACTACTGCTACTCTACTGCTACTGCTTCTATTACTACCACTGCTGTTATTACATATACCAGACTGTTTTTCTGGCATATGTAATTTGGTGCGTATTTATACTGTACTGCATATTTATGAATTAAAGCATATTGGAATTGAAATGTCCACCACCACCTTTAGCAGTTAGTTGGTAGAGCTGATACGTTAATATTATACGTCAAGGTTGGACCTTAGCCGCCCTTCTCAATGACACAGAGGAGTCACGTTCCTGCCCTCAACCACCAAGCCAGAAGAGTGCCCCCGCTCAATACCACGGACGCTGCTCAATACCTTCTCACTACCACGGACGTTGCTCAGTACTTTTCTCGGTACCACGGACGCTGCTCAATACCTTCTCACCACTACGGACGGGGCTCAGCACTCACCATCGACGGGGCTCAGCACTCACCATCGACGGGGCTCAGCACCACCACAGACGGTGCTCAGCACCTCCATTTTCATCCACTTTCTTGCAACTTCTCACCGGGCATGATATACGATCTGTTTGTATTGTTGTCCAAGAAGTGTTCGTTCTACATTGTGATGAAGATCTCACCCAAGAGTCACTTGGAGACCGGAGGTGCCTCTTTAGCCACAAAGATGTCTTGCATCCTTCATTGATGCGTCGGCTTATCGAAAACAGTTACGGGATATTTGTAGTACAGTCTGGTAACTCAGTTAACACGCATCTTGTAGACACAAGTCAGATGTAGTATCACGTAGCTGATGATGGAGTAGCGAGACACCATCGAGGATGTATTCTTCTTCTCTCTGGGTTAGGTGCTGATACCCTGTGGTTAGGACTGTATTTGATTATAATAATAATCCTGGGGTTAGGTTAGGTAAGGTTTGTCAGGAAACAGGGCAAGTGGTTCCTGACGCGGGTTTTAGTCGTATGATGACCCGCAGCTGGAGCTTTTGGTCATCTGACCGAGGCCTTCCGCTTTAAAAATTGTGGTGGTGGAGGTATGTCAGCCTCTTTGCTTGTTGTCTACACTGCGTCAGCAAGTGCTGGCTTCCTTCTTGGTCTCTGTGTATGTAAAGAAGATGCGTGTGCGGGTATTAAGATATTGAGGATACGTTTCGCCCACCAGGGGCTTCTTCAGTCCAGATTGCAAACAAAACATACCACGGGCGGGGATAAAACCCGCGATCAGAGTCATAAAACTCCAGACCGACGGGTTAGTGGCTAACGCGTCGGTCTGGAGTTTTATGAATCTCTGATCGCAGGTTCTATCCCCACCCGTGGTATGTTTTTTTTTTCAGAAGAGGTCCCTGACACAAAGCTGAAGGGTGGCCACACAACACGTCTTTGATTTTAGCAAAAACCTTGTCCATTGTGATGACCAGGTCATTTGTCATGACCATGTTGTCCACAACTTTGTTGCCACCATTGATTCTAGGATTTCATAACTCGCCTGTTTTGCTTTGTATGCATTTGCAATTTTGTCAACTGGAACACAAGTAGCGATATTACGCAGATTAGCATCAGCACAATATGGATTTCAGTATTGAAACCCGAGAAGTTTGTGTTGCGTACCTGATGGCAAATACCATTTGCGGTAATGAAAATTTGCGCAAACACAATCAAACTTTTTCACCATTATGAGCCCAATTGTTTCTGTGATTTTTGCACATCTTTCAATAGTTGAGTGAAAATCAGTGGATGTTACAGGAAAGACGTCATAGACTTTCCTCTTTCCCCTAATAATTTTTAGGCTGTCTGCAAAATATGCCATGTTCACTGAGAGGGGAAACCATGTTCATGAGAACGAACAATACCATACGTTGAGCTTGGTTCTGTCAGTTTTCTTTTATTTTGAAGACACGACTGATACCATTTATTGTTGCAAAATTTATTTGTGTGTGTTTTGATGCACAGATTTCCCTGCAGATGTGTGGGTATTGTGTTTCCGTACTTCACCTCCTTGCTTTATTCCGTTGCTGTTTCGGAGCACCACAGTTTGTTGACCGTTCTAAGGCTCCGTGCAGCTCACACAGTCCATACTCATCAGATCTAAACAGAAAGAAATATCATACCTCGACTATGATTGAACACAACAGGCGTGTCAGGAAGCCTGGCTACGAGAGTATAGTTTTTGCTTTGCGAGTAGATGGAGGATCGAGTCTCCAACCACTTCTTGTGCTCAAAAACTCAAGACGGGTTTATTTTTGGATATATGTTATGAAGTTTGTTATGCTGAGCATCATTCGCTTACGAAGATGTTTACAACAGATGCCTCCCCCCCCCCAATAAAAAATAGTAGGGGAATTTAAATGTTTAGTCTGACAGAAGATTATGAAACAAAATATGCTATGTGCCAATTTACACACACACACACATACACACACATTTATATATATATATATATATATATATATATATATATATATATATATATATATATATATATATATATATATAGTGTGTGTGTGTGTAAATTGGCACATACACGAGCAAGACTGAAGTAGCAATAAAGAAAAACGCCTGATTCTGTTTTTTTTTCATAAAAAATAAAACATAAAAAACGCGTTTTACCGCCCATATTCATCTCCATTTTCATATGCGAGGCATGACTTATAAAATAAGTTACCACCAAAATTATTTCTTCTGCAATTTCTTCCACGGATTAAATGGACTATTTGTGTCCTAGGTGATGGGTCCATGTACAGTATGTGCTGCATACTAAGTGTGTATAGCACATGTGAGGTAAAGTGTGTGTGTGTGTGTGTGTGTGTGTGGAGCCCAGGGATCAATGCGGGTAGCACGAGAGGAAAGCATCATTCATTTTGATGCGTGGGAATGGATGGGAATGTATAAGAATGAGCTGGAATAGATACAGTAACAGAACGAGGTAGAATGAACAAAAAAATGAGTAAAATTTGGTTTGAAATTGATAAGAGTAAATTGCAATGTACAGGTATTAATAGGCCATTCATAAATAGACCTTGATAAACCTGAGGAAATGGAATATATTTAGGAATAGGTAGGAATTAACAACAGACCTGGAGAGAACAGACAGAAATGGGGGTAGTTTATGAAGGGACAGGACTTGTAAGGGGTCGATAGGTTAGGCTTGGAAACGTGAGAATGTGTAAATATAGACAGTCTTAAATACTTAGCAGTCAGTCAGACTTGAAATGGAC
The DNA here is from genome assembly GCA_009830355.1 of Cherax destructor. Lineage (NCBI taxonomy): Eukaryota > Metazoa > Arthropoda > Malacostraca > Decapoda > Parastacidae > Cherax > Cherax destructor. The sequence goes on from WNWK01006443.1 coordinate 29,091, forward strand.
GGTCACTGGTAAAGGACACTCCCACCAGCCACCTCTAAAATGTGGAATGAAACTCGTGAGGGTGAAAATGACATACGTGCTTTGTGTCTGTCTCTGTGTCTTGTATGGGTTTGTCTGTGTCTTGTCTGTGCGTGTTTGTGTCGTGTCTGTGTGTCTGTGGCCAGGGTATCACTCTGCGAGTGCGATATTGCTGGTGGATTATTAATGACGCTGCCTTTACTGCTGGTGGTCCTGCTGTTGAGGCTGCTGTTGCTGTTGCTGCTCATGCTGCTGTTACTTTTATCACTGCTGCTTTTACTAATGTTATTGCTTGTACTACTGAAGTTTTTGCAGTGTCCCCTCTGTGCATTATTTTGTTATTTTTGTGTTTTTTTAGTGTTTATATAACCTGAAATATAAATCTCATCGTTCTGGATTAAGAGGCTCTTGTTCTAGTTGGTCCTAATTGTTTCTTTGGCTTTTGGTGCTACTTTTCTTGCCGCTGCTACTTTCCCTACTAATGCTGCTACAGCTAGAAGCTGATCTGTTACTGTACTGGTCTGTTGGTGCCTAATAAAAGGCAAACTGACATTTAAGTGCTGCCCATCAGAGCCCAGATGGCTCACCGCAGTGCTGCCCATCAGAGCCCAGATGGCTCACCGCAGTGCTGCCCATCAGAGCCCAGATGGCTCACCGCAGTGCTGCCCATCAGACCCAGATGGCTCACCGCAGTGCTGTCTCATGAGTATACGCTGTTAATAATGACAGTCCAGGTTGTACCATTATTGACTTAACGCTTTACACAACACAAACTGTGACTATCACTACTCGCACAGTCATCAGGAGGAGAAGAAACTTTAAAAGCAAACTGCTCGTATCCCGAAGAAGATGTTCTTCTTGAATCTATTGACTACATTCTCCACCCAGAAAAATGATCAAATTTGAATATCCCGAGACGGGATTCACGAATGCTGCTTTTAACATAAAAAAAATTGAACTAAATTATATTTTTATTACGTTTCCAATCTACCAAGTGACTTGTGAGTTTATGCACAGGATGCTGGACTCCTATCCGGTTGTTACATAATTTTATCTTGCTTCAATCTTGTCTCCGGGGTCTTTCCTATTTGTCCAATAAATAAATAAATATATATATATATATATATATATATATATATATATATATATATATATATATATATATATATTTCAACAAGTCGGCCGTCTCCCACCGAGGCAGGCTGACCCAAAAAGAAAGAAAATCCCCAAAAAGAAAATACTTTCATCATCATTCAACACTTTCACCACACTCATACATAATCACTGTCTTTGCAGAGGCGCTCAGATACGACAGCTGAGAATTGTCCCTCCCAGCTGTCACTATTCCAGACTCCTCCCTTAAAGTGCAGGCATTGTACTTACCATTTCCAGGACTCAAGTCCAACTAAATCAATTAACTGGTTTCCCTGAATCCCTTCACAAAATGTTACCCTGCTCACACTCCAACAGATCGTCATGTCCCAAAAACCATTCGTCTCCATTCACTCCTATCTAACACGCTCACACATGCTTGCTGGAAGTCCAAGCCCCTCGCCCACAAAAACCTCCTTTACCCCCTCCCTCCAACCTTTTCTAGGACGACCCCTACCCCGCCTTCCTTCCCCTACAGATTTATACGCTCTCCAAGTCATTCTACTTTGATCCATTCTCTCTAAATGACCAAACCACCTCAACAACCCCTCTTCAGCCCTCTGACAAATACTTTTAGTAACTCCACACCTTCTCCTAATTTCCACATTCCGAATTTTCTGCATAATATTTACACCAAACATTGCCCTTAGACAGGGCATCTCCACTGCCTCCAGCCTCCTCCTCGCTGCAGCATTTGCAACCCATGCTTCACACCCATATAAGAGTGTTGGTACCACTATACTTTCGTACATTCCCTTCTTTGCCTCCATGGATAACGTTTTTTGTCTTCACAGATACCTCAACGCACCACTCACCTTTTTTCCTTCATCAATTCTATGGTTAACCTCATCCTTCATAAACCCATCCGCTGACACGTCAACTCCCAAATATCTGAAAACATTTACTTCTTCCATAATCCCTCTCTCCAATGTGATATCCAATTTTTCTTTATTTAAATAGTTTGATACCCTCATCACCTTACTCTTATCTATGTTCACTTTCAACTTTCTACCTTTACACACACTCCCAAACTCGTCCACTAACCTTTGCAACTTTTCTTTAGAATCTCCCATAAGCACAGTATCATCAACAAAAAGTAACTGTGTCAACTCCCATTTTGCATTTAATTCCCCATAATTTAATCCCAATATATATATATATATATATATATATATATATATATATATATATATATATATATATATATATATAATCGGGTTCAATAACTCATAGGGAATGTGAACGTTCCAATTATTCCTAGAATTTGGTCCCCTGATCTTGGCCCCAAGACCGAAACGTTTCTAATAAAGTTATGTTGAATAAATGCATTAGTGTCCCTCTCCTTGAAGGTGTCTCCAGTCACATATCTTCCTGCATCATCCCTGTTTGTTGACCAAATATGTTTGTCTCCCAGAATGACGGCCAGTCACTCTGTGCTAGGTGAAGTTGCTCCCTGTGTTAGGGGAAGTTGCTCCCTGTGTTTGGCTAAATTGGTAGATGTGAAGTAATGCTAGCTAGTCACCTAGTCTACAGAAAAATTCTCTCTGTCTGTCTCTCTGTCTCTCTGTCTGTGTCTGTCTGTCTGTCTGTCTCTGTCTGTCTGTCTCTCTCTCTCTCTCTCTCTCTCTCTCTCTCTCTCTCTCTCTCTCTCTCTCTCTCTCTCTCTCTCTCTCTCTCTCTCTCTCTCTCTCTCAGGTGACCTCCCGACCTCAGGAAGAGTTGTGTCTCCCCCTGTCATTGATTTTTCTCACCGGTTGTTTTTCTCTTTCTTCTTTTATTCGTTGCTTCATTTCGCTTCGCTGGCCTCGTGACGCTGCTGATGTTGAACACGGTGTTATCTCAGTGTTATCGCAGTAACGCTGTGTTACTGCCTGCTGTGACGCCATGTTACTCCGGTACTGTATCAATGTTTTCGCTGTGACGCTGTTGTTGAAGTGCTAATGTTATCGTTGTGACGCTGTTATTGAAATGTTATGTCTGTTATTTATTGCTGTGATGCTGTTATTGAAGTGTTACAGTGACTGTTATTACACTTGCCGGTGCCGAATTATAACGTCACTCTACCGACGGAAAGTTGTCGTTACTGTTATTGTTATCGCTGTTTTGTTGTTGCTAACGGCGGCGTTCTTATAGTGACGTCATTCATATTCGTTAAGTCTGTGCTTGTGTCTGGGATTTTCTGACTGTCTGCCTGTCTTTACCTGACTGTGTCTATTTCTGCCTGAATGCTTCTTCCCTATCTGCCTCTTGTCTACCAGCCTGCAGGACGGCCTTCCTGTTTGCCTGCCTGCGTCCTGTTTGTCTCTCTGCTTGCCTTCCTACTTGCTTACCTGTGTCTATCTATCTGTCTGCCTGCCTCTGTCTACCTGTCTGCCTACCTCTGTCTACCTGTTGTGTCTGCCTGCTAGTCTTCCTGTCTGCCTTCTTCCATCCTGCTTACCTGTGTATCTACCTGTCTGCCTGCCTCTGTCTACCTGTTGTGTCTGCTAGATTCCTGTCTGACAGTCTGCCTGCATGTCTGTCTATTTGCCTGTCTGTAAAGAGTGACCTCAAGGAACTTGCAAACATTTTAACCTGAATTCAATAAAGCCTAAAATTATATTTTCAGTTTGATGGGAAGAAATCAGTGATATGATTTTGAGAAAGAAACAATCTCAGAAATGTTTTTGTACCATTGTTTTTTTATCATGTCTGTTAAGTTCCAGTGCTTTTCTTTCCCTTGTCAGTCTGTTTTTTTCTTCTTTTGTATGCTTTTTGTTTTCTTGTTCATGTTTCATTGCTTTTTTGTTTTCTTTTTTTTCGTGTCGTTTCTTGCCATTTGTTCTTCTTGCTTCCTTTGGTTAAATTCTCTCTCTCTCTCTCTCTCTCTCTCTCTCTCTCTCTCTCTCTCTCTCTCTCTCTCTCTCTCTCTCTCTCTCTCTCTCTCTCTCACACACACACACACACACACACCTGACGACACTGGAGGACAGGAGATATATGGGGGACATGATAACGACATATAAAATACTGAGAGGAATTGACAAGGTGGACAGAGACAGAATGTTCCAGAGATGGGACACAGCAACAAGGGGGCACAGCTGGAAGTTGAAGACTCAGATGAATCACAGGGATGTTAGGAAGTATTTCTTCAGTCACAGAGTGGTCAGGAAGTGGAATAGCTTGGGAAGTGATGTAGTGGAGGCAGGTTCCATACATAGCTTCAAGAAGAGGTATGATGAGGCTCATGGCGCAGGGAGAGTGACCCAGTAGCGGCCAGTGAAGAGGCGGGGCCAGGAGCTATGAATCGACCCCTGCAACCACAACTAGGTGAGTACACACACACACACACACACACACACATAAAAGCTCATGGAGCAGGGAGAGCAGAGACCCAGTAGCGGACAGCGAAGAAGCGGGGTCAGGAGCTGAGTCTCGACCCCTGTAACCACAATTAGGTGAGTACACACACACACACACACCCCACCCCACACACCCCACCCCACACACACCCCACCCCACACACCCCACCCCACACACCCCACCCCACACACCCCACCCCACACACAGGCGAAATTATTTACAAACATTGTCTCTACGTCCACAACAGGACTCGAACCTGCAAACTCTGTATCAGAATCCACAGTACTTTACCAACGAGCCAGACCCCCTGGCTCCATGGTAAATTACTGTTCACTCTGATAGTTTGCAGGTTCGAAACCTGCTGTGGACGTAGACAATATATATATATATATATATATATATATATATATATATATATATATATATATATATATATATATATATATATATATATATTTTGTATATGTGTGTGTTTGTAAACCGCAGGGAGGGTTTAGTAAGAAGAGCTAGAGGTCTCTCAGTATAGACCTTCGTCAGGAACTAGGTCATTCAATAAATGGGCAGAGTTTAGCTGACATTTCAAAGCATTACTGTAGGAGGAATAAGTCACCATATTATCATAATACTTTCACATTGTTACCACATAATTCCTGTAGTACTGTGGTTGTTGTTGCCATACAGTGTGTCCCAGGGTAGTGGTGCCTAGCGTGGCACTGGGGCCACACAGGTGCCATCGTCACGCAGGTCTTACGATATATGGGCGAGGGAATCGACAGGATCTTGCCTAGTCCACGCTTGCTGCTCGTAAATTCTTTCTCAATTGGCAATTTTTTCGTTTTTATTGTGTTTTTCTTCTTTGTTGGTCTTGATTGGAGTGGAGCTGAGTTTTGTTTTCGTGTGCATGTACTCGCCGAGTTGGGTATAAGGGAGGTTGAGAGACTGCTTCTGATCCCGAATTTTAACCTTTAATTGGTCATCTCTAGAGGTTCCTATATGCTTGAGCTTTACCATACTCTTGTGTGTGTGTGTCTGGGCGTGCTTGTGCATGTATGTGGTTAAGCTAGTAGACATGGTTTTGAGAAAGTAGAGTTATTAACATGTATTTAAAACCTTGAGAAATTAAAACAAAACGAAGCAAGTCCTCGGGTCCCCATGGGTCTCTTTTCGTGATTCTTAAAGAAGGCAAAGAACACTCCGACCATGAGGTAATCTCGTAATTAATTAATTTACAAACAAGTATTATGCCATAGTAGAAGAGGGCCAGTGAGCTATCAGTTTGCAAACAAGAGGTAACCTCTCAGCTTCTAATTAGCGCCCTCTCAGCGTAACCTCAAAGAGGAACAGTGTTTTGCAAACATTAAAAGCGGATGAATTTGCCATTATCTTACGACTCTTCTGTGTAGTGATTTTATGTTATAGAAAATTTTATGGAAACCTGGGTTCAGCAGGTCAGCGGATACTTTACTTAACGGGTTATCATCTGACAGACACGTTTGTTTAGAGACACTTGTCATGTGTCCTTAAAAAACAAAGCATCACCACCACCAACGCGGATTTAGTTTAAAGTTGTCTTTGGGTACGTAATATGATAAACGAGTCTCAAAACGGTTTAACAAAGACACTTTTGCCTGAAAGAAAACATTCACACATTTCCACAGTATATATTTCTCGGATATACAAATATCTACTAGGCATATCCCTCTTAGAGGCACGCAACTAACATAGCCCTCAAATACAGCACAACATATCTTCAGACGTACACACATATACCTCCACAAATATTTTGGTGGGGCAGACTCCCCAACCAGCATATCCACACAGATGAAAACACATTCCCTACGACAAGGTTTCTGGGAGTCGTGGGTGATATGAGCATGGTGAGGTGTTGGATGTTATGGGGTGAACTCAGTGTAGAAAACCTGACAATATCCTCATCGTCCTGCTGAAGTCTCCCATCTCACGCTGACAAACATCATTACTTTCTGTATTATTTAACTCCATCCTGTGTGACGAAGTGTGACGGGTAAACATAGCTAGCTTTCCTTCTATGCAGCTGTCATGTAGAAAAGGGTAGCGGCACAATGCAGTCGTACCTAAGTTTGTTTAATATAAATAAGGAAAGGGGGGGAAGGTGCTTGGGAGGGAAGGTTGGAGTGGTGAGGAGGGATATCAGGAGTTTGGTGGTGGTAAGGTGGGAGAGGTGAGGCAGGATGATGTGCTAGCTGGAGGGTGAATAATTCCATCAATTCTCTGGCGCCTGTCTGGAGTAAATATATATATATATATATATATTTTTTTAAGTAGAATCTAACAAGCAATATGCATTATGATGATACCAGTAGGTGTGGGGGAGGGAGATGTAAGGGGAACGTTGTTGGTGGGATCTTACCTCTAGTCGCTTCCGGGGGTCACCGCCCCTGCTGTGCGGTCCTGGACCAGACCTCCTGGTTTTAATGGCCTGATCCATCAACAGTTAGTGGTCTGTTGATAATCCTTTCTACCTGTGTGTTTGAAGGTAGGGTATTGAAAACCTTTAAACCGCCAGAGAATTGATGGAATTCGTGCTCATTGCATTATCCTTTTAGTGTCTACTTATGGCTCCTCTTTCTTAAGAACATAAGAACATAAGAATGGAGGAACACTGCAGAAGGCCTACTGGCCCATACAAGGCAGGTCCTTATCAAAACCACAACTACCTAAGAATTCACTCCTGCACCCACGCAGTGGCTATTATGCTGCCCCGTGTAGCTAGCCTCCCGCTCTCCTAATCGGTTATTTCAATGTGCAGATTTTAAACAAGTTACTCCAGTAATCTCCTTGCGTAAATTATGATACATTCTCGCCTGCCCTCCAGAGCTGCAATTTCTCCAGGATTAAAGGGCTGTGACGTACAGCAGTGTTATATTCAGTAGACTGCAAATGATTTAGAGTATTACCATTATCTTGGCATCTCTTGTCTTGAACCTTCTTGTTATCCAGCTTATCATTGTGGTCGCAGCTATGATAGTCATACTGTTGTTTTGATTGAACATCAGATCTTCCGACATGGGTTACTTAAAAGCTCTTACACTCTTCGTTAACTGTTTAGTTCTATTAGTTTTCCATTGCTTTAGTCTTTGTTTGCTTTCATAATGAAGTGTATGACTATTTATAGTTCTCAGTGGTCTACTAAAAGATGCTTGACGTGGGATGAAGGTTTGCTGTGTCCTCCATAGATGTCACTCCCATGAAGAGTCTAGGACTGACAGACAACACCCAACATGTATACACCAAGAGGTGTATATCTGTGTAAATACACCTAGAGTTTACTCTAACCTCAATTTTAGGGATAAAAGTATTCTTGATTGGTGGTGAATAGGTAACATGCAGCCTTAGTTTGAGACATTTGTTTGACATTCTTCAGTTTTTAGCTAAAATATGTCGATTATTACATTTCAGTGATCCTCCTGCAGGCGATAGGATTCAAATCCCCATTAAAAAAGCAACCCCATTCTCGCACGACGGGTGATGAAGGTTCAGAACTAAATGTTACCTGTTTTTCCTTTGCCGCCTTGTTAGGTTACGTTAGGTAGGGTTTGCCAGGAAACATGAGTGTTTCCTGACGCGGGTCTTAGTCAAATGATAACCCGCAGCTGGAGCTTTTGGTCATCTGACGGAGTCCTTCAGCTGGCTTACCGGTCCACCCCTTTAAAAATTAGTAGTTACAATTATGCCGCCTCGTTGTCATATGTATTTCGGACGCTGTTTTTATTTGCTTTTTTGTTGTTTAATCCACGATTTTGGAGTTTTACATAATCTCACCAGTATGATGTGACGTAATTTAATATAAAATAATTTAACCTAAAATAACGAAAAAAGGATTTGAAGAAATGAAGGCGTCGAATTTTTTTTTAAATTGTGATGTATGATACAGTGCTGTGATGTATAATACAGTGCTGTGATGTGTGATACAGTGATGTGATGTATGATACAGTGATGTGATGTATGATACAGTGATGTGATGTATGATACAGTGCTGCGATGTATGATACAGTGCTGTGATGTATGATACAGTGATGTGATGTATAATACAGTGCTGTGATGTATGATACAGTGATGTGATGTATGATACAGTGATGTGATGTATGATACAGTGCTGTGATGTATAATACAGTGATGTGATGTATGATACAGTGCTGTGATGTATAATAGTGCTGTTATGTATGATACAGTGCTGTGATGTATGATAGTGATGTGATGTATGATACAGTGATGTGATGTATGATACAGTGATGTGATGTATGATACAGTGCTGTGATGTATGATACAGTGCTGTGATGTATGATACATTGATGTGATGTATGATACATTGATATGATGTATGATACATTGATGTGATGTATGATAGTGATGTGATGTATGATAGTGATGTGATGTATGATACAGTGATGTGATGTATGATACAGTGCTGTGATGTATGATACAGTGCTGTGATGTATGATACAGTGATGTGATGTATGATACAGTGCTGTGATGTATGATACAGTGCTGTGATGTATGATACAGTGCTGTGATGTATGATACAGTGCTGTGATGTATGATACAGTGATGTGATGTATGATACAGCAATATGATATATGATACAGCTATGTGATGTATGTATTTATGTCTGTCAAATGTAAGAATGAGAAAGAGAATCGGGGCGTATCCCCTACCTCACGGAGGTTATCTTCTGTACTGTTGAGGCCTCTAAGACAGGAGCTGTGGGAGGTGGTGACACAGGAGCTGTGGGAGGTGGTGAGGCAGGAGCTGTGGGAGGTGGTGACACAGGATCTGTGGGAGGTGATGAGGCAGGAGCTGCCGGAGGTGATGAGGCAGGAGCTGCCGGAGGTTGGTGAGACAGGAGCTGCGGGAGGTGATGAGACAGGAGCTGTGGGAGGTGATGAGACAGGAGCTGTGGGAGGTGATGAGACAGGAGCTGTGGGAGGTGAGACAGGAGCTGTGGGAGTGTGAGTCAGGAGCTGTGGGAGGTGATGAGACAGGAGCTGTGGGAGGTGATGAGACAGGAGCTGCGGGAGGTGATGAGACAGGAGCTGCGGAGGTGATGAGACAGGAGCTGCGGGAGGTGATGAGACAGGAGCTGCGGGAGGTGATGAGACAGGAGCTGCGGTAGGTGATGAGACAGGAGCTGCGGGAGGTGATGAGACAGGAGCTGCGGGAGGTGATGCCTTAGGAATGGAGACAGATGAGGAGGTGATCAATCTAGGACAGAGCTTGCAAGACAGGTGATGAGACAGGAGCTGCGGAGGTGATGAGACAGGAGCTGGGGAGTGATGAGACAGGAGCTGCGGGAGGTGATGACAGACAATCAGGAGCTCCGGGTCACGGGAGTGATGAGACAGAGCTGCTGGAGGTGATGAGACAGAGTAGCTGCGGAGGTGATGAGACAGGACTTGCGTTGACGGCTGAGGTGATGAGACAGGAGCTGTGGGAGGTGTGAGACAGGAGCTGTGGGAGGTGATGAGACAGGAGCTGTGGGAGGTGGTGAGACAGTAGCTGTGGGAGGTGATGAGACAGGAGCTGGGAGGTGGTGAGACAGGAGCTGGGGAGGTGATGAGACAGGAGCTGTGGGAGGTGGTGAGACAGTAGCTGTGGGAGGTGATGAGACAGGAGCTGTGGGAGGTGGCATGAGAATGGGTTGCAACCTCACACGTTGATCCAAAGGAGTCAAATGAGTTATTATTATTTTTATTATTATTATTATTATTATTATTTTATTATTATTATTATTATTATTATTATTATTATTATTATATACACAAAGGAAAGCACTGAACGCATAAGCGTCATACATCGCCTTAGGAATGAGAAAATAAAGGGTAGCTCTAATTCCTAGGACCAAGAGCCCTTCACCATCAAGACACTTAAGTATAGAAATCTTCAACAAGAAACCATATTACCGCCATTACTGAATGCCAGATCAACCAGGCTGTGATGGATATGCTAGTCAGCGGGCCGCCAGCAACAACGGCCTATTTGACCAGACAATCAGCAGAATATCCTGGTCACGGGTATGTACTCTCCCTTGACCTAAGACCTGCAATGTATTCAATTCCCGAAGAAAATACACTGAGTATAAGCCTAGCTTTGTGTGAATAAAAAACACTTGCTCTGCTGACTGGTCTGCAAGTGTTATACCCGTTACTCTTCGTACAAACTTGTTGTTAAATACCGCCTTTGAGGCCTTTAGAGTATTTCGATGTTGTTTACCAGTCTGTATTCACTTAATTGTGGATGTAGGGGTCAATTCATAGCTCCTGGCCCCGCCTCTTCACTGGTCGCTACTAGGTTATTCACTCCCTGTTCCATGAGCTTTATACCTCTTCTGTATGTGTGTGTGTGTGTGTGTGTGTGTGTGTGTGTGTGTGCTGTCTGTCTGTCTGTCTGTGTGTTAGTTACCATTTTGTCCAAGGCACATGTCGATTAGACACTAGGCCTGTTGTATATTTGTATGTTTGTTTGTGTGTGTGTGTGTGTGTGTGTGTGTGTGTGTGTGTGTGTGTGTTTGTGTGTGTGTGTGTGTGTGTGTATCTTTTCCGTTTACAAAATCTCGATCTTTTATTTAATTTTTTGTGTTGACTTTTGTAACGGTCTCTAATAACTTTTTATGGCTCAGTTTTTAGAAAGATTTTTTTCGTTGATTATTTACATAGGAACGAAATTGCAACAAGCGTCGTATGAGAACCTGAAGAACACACACACACACACACACACACACAGTCACAGAGTTGTCGGGAAGAGGAATAGTTTGGGAAGTGATGTAGTGGAGGCAGGATCCATACATAGGTTTAAGAAGAGGTATGATAAGACTCATGGCGCAGGGAGAGTGACCCAGTAGCAACCAGTGAAGAGGCGGGGCCAGGAGATATGATTCGACCCCTGCAACCACAACTAGGTGAGTACACACACACACGACACACACACGGCACACACAATATACACAATACACACACTCGACACACACTGTACACGCAATACACACACACACACATATACACCACACACACACACACCCGACACATACACACAACACACACCAGACACGACACACACCAGACACGACACACACCAGACACGACACACACCAGACACGACACACACCAGACACGACACACACCAGACACGACACACACACACGTCACACACACACACGTCACACACACACAAGACACACACACACAAGACACACACACACACAGACACAAACACACACACACACACACGCATATACAACAGGCTTAGTATCTAATCAACATGTGCCTACGAAAAAAATGATAACTAACACACATAGAGGAGGCAGGATCCATACATAGCTTTAAGAAGAGGTATGATGAAGCTCATGGACCAGGGAGTGACCTAGTAGCGCCCAGTGAAGAGGCGGGGCCAGGAGCTGTAAAGTGACCCCTGTTACCACATGGTGAGTACAATTAGGTGAATACACAGACACGTGTGTGTGTGTGTGTGTGTATGACATGACGGACGGAATAGACTCAGAAGTGTCCCTGTTTGCACACGATGTGAAAACAGTTAATGAGGAGAATTCAATCGGAGGAGGACTAGGCAGGACTACAAAGGGACCTGGACAGGCTGCAGCCTTGGTCCAGCAACTGGCTCCTGGAGTTCTACCCCACCAATTGCAAAGTCATGAAGTTCGGGGAAGGGCAAAGAAAACAGCAGACAGAGTACAGTCTAGGGGGCCAGAGACTACAAACCTCACTCAAGGAAGAGGATCTGTAGTGTAGTGAGACCAAGACTCAGAAAAGAGGGAACTAGATGGATGACTACACAAGGATAAGACAACTGGAAGACAACGTAGAAAGTGTAAAACAGAACCTAAACTGAGGTATCGCCTTATACAAGGAAAGAGGTGAACTAAGACACGAGGTTATGCCGGGTATTGAACAGAATGTTCAAAGACTCCAGGGAGACGCCAACCAGAAGGAGTTCAAGACATGAAGCACAAAACTTAAAAGAAATTTCAACTAGAAATGAAGTAGTACATGAATGGTACACAGTACAGACAAGATGAAAATTAGACACATGTGCAACATCTGGGTGTCTTTATAGTAGACGTTTCGCCCTCCAGTGGCTTTATCAATACACATTCGAGGACATAATTGGAAGACACTAGAACTATATACAAAAGATGAGGTAATCAGTGCCTCAGCCTTGGATGAGGGACTGATTACCTCATTTTTGTATATAATAGTTACTAGTTCTGTCTTCTAATTAGGTCCTTGAATTTGTATTGATAAAGCCACTGGAGGGCGAAACATCTACAATAAAGATACCTAGAAATGAAGTAAGAGAACTGATTTTTCAGTCTTCAGGTGGTGATCAAGTGGAATACTGGATAAAGAGGTGGAGGTCAGCACTATACACAGCTTCAGGAGTAGATATGACTGAGCGCTGGAAAAACTGAAAGCGGTTAAGAGTTGACAAGAGCTATAAATCGACCCCCTACAAACAACTAGAAGAGTACAAAAGGTAGGGCCAAGAGCTATCAATCAACCCCTACAAACACAACTAGACGAGCACAAGAGGCAGACCCAGGAGGTAAGACTCGACCCCTGCAAACACAACTAAGAACTAGGTGAAAACATACAAAAGTAGACACCTTGACTGACCTGCTCCGGGATTCAGGTTTATAAAAAACAAGATCGGTCCTAATGGCTGTTATCTACTGCATTGTTGCACGACATTTCTGTGAAAATATGAAGCATTTGCAAGGTATTCACTGGTGGTGTGTGTATGAGATGTCTTGAAGTGAGCGAGGGCATTGAATTTCTCTCTCTCTCTCTCTCTCTCTCTCTCTCTCTCTCTCTCTCTCTCTCTCTCTCTCCTCTCTCTCTCTCTCTCTCTCTCGTGGCGGCAACGACTGTGGTTTTTGGTGTAGTAGCAATTTTATAGTTGTGGTTTTAATGGTGGTGGTGATGGTAGTAGTGTTTTTCTTTAATATGGTGGTCTTTCTTATACTGTAGTAGACTTATAGTTGTTTTTCTTGTACTGTAGTGATCTTCTCTGTAGTGGTCGTCTGTTATAGTTGTCTTGTACTCTAGTGATCCTTCTTATGCTGTGTTGGTCTTTCATTTACTATACTACTCTTGTACTCTAGTGGTCTTTGGTTAGAAGTACTACTGGCCACTCACAGATGATGATCAAACTCATTGCAAAATATATGTGGTCACCTTCAACACTATGTGCGCATAATGGTCAACTTATTGAGGAATTTAGAGATAGTATAATAACCTATGTGATATGTCAAGATATCTTATTAATGGACATAAGATACCAGACATACTAAGCAAATTTCCTAAATTTTCTTGCAACAGACAAGTCAGTAATAGATATATTTCCAGATGTAACCCCTTGTGGGGTCCTGGGCCTTTTGTGTATCCATATGCTCTTGTGCTACCCTCCATAGGATGGATATGGGGTGCACTGGCCCCTTCGGCGACAAAATCTAATCTTGTCTTTCTAGTATTCGGTCGATGCTTCATATCCTTGCAAAGCCACCGCGCGCGCGCGCCCGGGCGTGTGTGTGTTAGTTACCATTTTGTCGTGTGTGTGTGTATGTGTGTTGTGTGCCGTGCGCGCGCTAGGTTACATGTATGTAAATTAATACGCATGTAGAAAGTTTGTATGCACACACATCTCCAGTCTTAACTTACGATGTGTATAATCCATCCATCCTGCCATCGCATGCATACATACATACATATATACATATATTTACATCTCGGTGGGCACCAGAGTTGCTAAGCAAATCATTAACCATCTACCCAGTGTACTTTAGTACAGTACGAGGTTGAACATAATGTAGTAGGCATGAGCAAACTATTGCAAGGGTAAAGCTACTGAATTTGAGTGAATGGAGTGGAAAGAATGGGAAGAAGTGAATGAGTGAACGGGAGGAATCTTGTAATGTAAACTGATGCTGACTGACGAGTAACACTTAGGTATATCATTACCTATGATTTTGATCCAGGCTGATGAGTAAGACTCAGGTGCAGCACTTGGGTGTCATTACATGTACCTGATCCAGGATAATATTGATGCAAATTATTAAGCTTATTGGGAATCGCTAAGTCTGTATTGGTCACACAACGCCAGAGGAATGAGTAACAGTCAGCATCAATCCCAGGAAGGGTAAGACGGTAGCTCCAGTTTCTTGGGATCAAGAGCCCTTCACCAGCATCAAGGCACCTCTTACCTTGAGGGTGAGGGGATGCCTTGAGTGCACGGTGAATACAAGTCGCTCTTTTATAAGGTTTCAAGAGTGCACAAAAACAAAATGGTGTATAATGTTCTAAAGTGAATGAATCATTTCATATAAGATTCCATAGTGTATGCTAAATGGAAATTTGTCCTTTGCAGTGCACCATAATGCACACGATCTCTGTTATATTAACTGAGGGGTCAACATTAATCCCTATTTTAGGGATTCAAAGTATCACTGACAGTTGGTGTACCGTTGATATGCAGCCATAATGACCCACGTGTAGTCGATGGGTTTTAAACCAAAGAAACCAACCAAACAAACGTAGAAAGTGGAGCTAAATGGAACCTGGCGATACGTAATTGAATTTCTTCTCGTGTTGAGGGCGTGTGAATATACCTTGTGCATAATTGCTATTATAACATGTTTATGGGGCGTGGACTCGCGTCACACCGCCGCCAGCTAAGTAAGAATAATTTTTTTATGCTGTTTTCCTTATTCGTCAAGACACGGGTTGGTTGATTAATTGGGTTTAAAGCCTGTCTGCTACTCAGATGGTCATTAATGCATGCCACCCATTCACCAATAACCAAGAATACTTTAATCCCTAAAATAAGGATTAAAGAGGATCAGATCCGATTACCTTCTGTTTCACCAGGCACTGTATCACCCTTTCGGACTTAGCGCTTCCGTATCGATATAATAATAATAATAATAATAATAACTTTTTAGCTTCTGCGTTAAAAAAACAGTAAATAGAAAGGTACCCGTTACTGAGGCGAACCAGAATGATATACATTTATATTCCGTAGAATTGTTTACTTAAATTATTTGTGAGTGACTTTTGTAATAAGGTTCAGGGGATCACTACCGTCTTGTCATACGAGTGTGAAATACAAGCCCGTTAAAAGTTTTACACTCTGGCAGGACTGCTGATCTTTTCTTACTTTCTCATAAGTAAATATATTACAAACCTTCGCTTGTATTCATCACACTTTTTACCGGCGCTGTATGACCCCTGTGGTTTAGCTTTTCTTTTGATTATAATAATAATTTACATCCTTTAACTTTCCTAATAGTTTTTATTCTTGTAATATAACCTTCGCAGTTCAGGTCTGGTCTGAGATCGACAATGATTTCTCGGAACCATATACGTATATATATATATGTCGTGCCGAATAGGTAAAACTGGTCAATTAGCAAGAACTCGTTTAAAATTAAGTCCTTTCTAAATTTTTCTCTTGTACGTTTAAAGATTTTTTTTAAATTTATGTTAATGTCAAAATTAATAATTTTGTGCCAAAAGAACCTAAGAAAACTTACCTAAACTTATAACAAGCGCAATTTAATTTAGTCTAATCCAACTAAATATATTTTAAATAAGTTTACAGTAATTTAATAATAAACAAACGCAATGAAATATATTTGTTTTCATTATTTTCAGAATGATTTTTGCGAAATTATTGCATACACAAATTTTCGCTTGCCTTGTTCGGCAAGAAGAGCGTTGCTATTTAAGCCAAAATCGCAAGTTTTACATATTCGGCACGACATATATATACATATTATATATATATATATATATATATATATATATATATATATATATATATATATATATATATATATATATAGTCGTGCCGATTAGGTAAAACTGGACAATTAGCAAGAACTCATTTAAAATTAAGTCCTTTCTAAAATTTTCTCTTATACGTTTAAAGATATATTTTTTTCATTTATGTTAATGTAAGAATTTATAATTTTGTACCAAGAGAAACTTTGAAAACCTACCTAACCTTATTACAACAAGCGCAATTTAATTTAGCCTAACCCAACTAAATATATTTTAGATACGTTAACATTAATTTAATAATAAACAAACACAATGAAATATATTGTTTTCGTTATGTTCAAAATGATTTTGGCGAAATTATTGCATACACAAATTTTCACTTGTCTTATATGGCAAGGTGAGCGTTGCTATTTAAGCCAAAATCGCAAGTTTTACCTAATCGGCACGACATATATATATTGTAATGGATTTACTTTTATGTTTAAAAAAAATTCTAAGTGCAAGGGGCTTAAAGTAGGCCTGAGGATTCCCTAGTTTCATGGGTTTTAAATTAGTTTGGTAACTTACGGAAGTTTTCATAAGCTTTTAAGGCCTTAATTATTTCTTAGTGGTGTTCTTATATCCTAAGGAGTTTACAGCATTTTAAGTAGTTCAAGAACACCCACATTACTTACCCAAAACTAAGTTTATGTAGGAGGTAAAAGCAGGTGAGAGAGTCGGGCAGGAACAAAGGGAAGTATGGTAGGAGGATTACAACCACTAGTTACCACCACTACAACCACTAGTTACCACCACTACAACCACACTACAACCACTAGTTACCACCACTACAACCACTAGTTACCACCACTACAACCACTAGTTACCACCACTACAACCACTAGTTACCACCACTACAACCACTAGTTACCACCACTACAACCACTAGTTACCACATCTACAACCACTAGCTACCACCACTACAACCACTAGCTACCACCACTACAGCCATCATCAATATCTTCAACACAGTCACCACATCAGCGTCTCTCATTTCACTATCACCACGACCATAACATATTACCATGAAGACAATCAACAACCCCCCCCTCATACCAACAACTCAACACCCCCTCGCCTTCGGGCCCTACCTTCCCTTGCCACACAACCTTCTTCCCTCCCGCCGCACCACCCCACTCTCTGGACGGACCCCCACCTCCCAGTACATTCCAGGAGCAATACCATTATGGAATATCTGGTCACAGGTATAATTTGACGAGTTTGGGAATTTCTAGGAATAATGGAATTTGACGTCTGGCTGGAGTTCGTTTTTTTTTTTTTTTTGAGGTCTGGCTAGACTGTTAGGGTAGGAGATAGACCTGAAGGCCTTCAGGTCTATCTCTCTCTCTACATATATATATATATATATATATATATATATATATATATATATATATATATATATATATATATATATATATATATATATTGGAACAAGGTTTTACAAGGTTAGGTTAAGGTTTCTAACTTTATTTACGAAGCCTTTTTGTTATGAAACATATAAATGGGGAACAGGATGAAGTTTGAGTCATCTGTGGGCCAGCGATTTCATTTGATCAACTATTTCGTTGATATTATTCTGCACGAAAGTGTTCCAGACGCAACTCATCCTGGGAATGAATGATCGAAGTTATGTTCTGGAGAAGGTTACAGCCAGAGTGAAGCTCCTGCTTGCTGCCCGTCTTGTGGTATTGAAGCTCACTCCTCGCTGTTGTCGGAGCTGTCAATCTCGCAACACGCAATGCTTTTTGCTGGGTTAGGTTGAGAGTTCCTAACTATATTTACAAGCCAAGAGTTGTTACTTAACTTTGCTCATATAAAAGCCTTCCCTAGCATTATCTTTATTACGTAGGCAACACGTTGAAGGTTGGAGAGAGCTGTGGCCCAGAGACTCGTTTGGTCAATTGACTTTATTTCATTAATGTTTGTACGCTGCGCGAACATGTTTCAGACTAAGTTATTCTTGAAATGTCTCTCCCTCTACCTCTCCCTCTCTCCCTCTCCCTCTCTCCCTCTCCCTCTCTCCCTCTCCCCCTCTCCCTCTCTCCCTCTCTCTCTCTCCCTCTCTTTCTGCACAGTACATGATGAAAGTGCTGAATTGTGTTATTCGGAAGGAGGAAGGGAAATGAGAAGTAAAAAAAAAAAAAGGATTATAAGAGAGAGAGAGAGGGAAGGAAGAGGAAGTGTGAAGAGTAAATCTAGAACGGATAAGAGTAGAGAAGACGCAAAAAGCGGTGTTTAGCTTTATTTAAAAACTTGTTCAATGTGTGAGGAAGATAGAGAAGGAGAGGAAGGATGGAGAGACGGAGGGAGGGGAGAAATGAAGAGAGAGGGGAAACCTAGGAGGAGGGAGGGAGAGAGAGCGTTAAGGAAGTAAGGAGGGAGTTTACAAGTCGTTATCCCGGGGAAGGAATGACGAAGTAAAATTGTGAGAACAGAAAGGAAAAATATAGAGATGGTTTACAAACCGTAGGTGAGGGAGTGTTGGAGGTGAGGGAGTGTTGGGGGTGAGGGAGTGTTGGGGGAGGGAGTATTGGGGGTGAGGGAGTGTTGGGGGTGAGGGAGTGTTGGGGGTGAGGGAGTGTTGGGGGTGAGGGAGTGTTGGGGTGAGGGAGTGTTGGGGGTGAGGGAGTGTTGGGGATGAGGGAGTGTTGGGGGTGAGGGAGTGTTGGGGTGAGGGAGTGTTGGGGGTGAGGGAGTGTTGGGGTGAGGGAGTGTTGGGGTGAGGGAGTTTGGGGTGAGGGAGTGTTGGAGGTGAGGGAGTGTTGAGGTGAGGGAGTGTTGAGGGTGAGGAGTGTTAGGCGAGGGAGGGAGTGTTGGGGCGGGGGAGGGAGTGTTGGGGCGATGAGAGGGAGTGTTGGGGTGAGGGAGGGAATGTTGAGGTGAGGGAGTGTTGGGGGTGAGGGAGTATTGGGGTGAGGGAGTGTTGGGGTAAGGGAGTATTGGGAGTGAGGGGGTATTGGGGTGAGGGAGTTTTGGGGGTGATCGAGGGAGGAAGTGTTGGGTGAGGGAGGGAGTGTTGGGGTGAGGGAGGGAGTGTTGGGGTGAGGGAGGGAGTGTTGGGGTGAGGGAGGGAGTGTTGGGGTGAGGGAGGGAGTGTTGGGGTGAGGGAGGGAGTGTTGGGGTGAGGGAGGGAGTGTTGGGGTGAGGGAGGGAGTGTTGGGGTGAGGGAGGGAGTGTTGGGGTGAGGGAGGGAGTGTTGGGGGTGAGGAGGGAGTGCTGGGGTGAGGGAGTGTTGGGGCTGAGGAAGTGATGGGGCTGAGGGAGAGAGTGTTGGGGTGAGGGAGTATTGAGGGTGGAAGTGTTGAGGGTGAGGGAGTGTTGGGATGAGAGAGGAGTGTTGAGGGTGGAAGTGTTGAGAGTGAGGGAGGGAGTGTTGGGGGTGAGGGGAGTGTTGAGGTGAGGGAGGGAGTGTTGAGGATCAGGGAGTATCACACACACCAGTACTCACCAAGGACCTGCCGTACCAGAGGTCATGCATTACACCAGTGTTAAAGACTCAAGGATCGTTCAGTGAGGAATAAAGTATACATAGTAGAATAAGTTTTGGCTTAACTTCCCACCGTCATGAACATTGTGCAAACAATTTACAACTATGTACAGAGCTCGGGTACAGGTTAAACCTAATTGTGAATAGAGTTTTTAAGAGAGCTTAAAAAAGTGAACACTCACAGCTATATCCTAGCACTCCCATGCAGAAGACGGATCTGGTATAATACACGTATATTAATATTCTTTATTTCTGCAAGTACATGTACATGGTATACAGACCTAGCTGCCATCAGTGACATACTATGTAGAAACCCCTTGTTATGCTGAGCATTTCGGGCAAATTAGGTCAATTTTGTTCGCAGGATGCGAATCACACCAGTCGACTAACGCCCAGGTACCTATTTTACTGATAAGTGAACATGAATAGCAGGTGTCTTAAGGAAACGCATCCTAATGTTTCTACCCGGACCTGAGTGTGTGAGGTGAGTGCGCTAACATCCAGCTACGGGACACTTATGGTGTGGTACTTCCCGAGGCAGGAGAAGGTGTGATGGACTGGGCTCTTCCTAGTAAAGCAAGATAACCTCGCTCACACCATCAGCCTTTCTCTCTGAAATGTCAGACACCTACTTACCACCCCAAATAAGGATGATAAATTAGACACATATGCAACACTTGGGTATCTTTATTGAGGAAACGTTTCCTCAATTAATATACCCAAGTGTTGCACATGTGTCTAATTTGTCAATTTGTCGGTTTTCTGAACCATTTGCCCAAATAAGGATGGCGCACACTTCCTGGCAAGCAGTAACTAACAGTGTTTCCAGTCTGGCAAGATGGTATACATGAAGGTGGTGTTGTGAACGTCGTATTCAAGACGAGTAAACAGACACTAAACAGACAAGTGGATTAGCTGCAGCTGATGGAAACTCCTGCTTATTGCGCTCGTCACCTGCCAGTAGTGATCGAGTCATGAGTGTTTCCTGATGATGTAAAATTATGGAGTGAATAAGAACAGAAGATGACAGATGAAAGCTGTCGGGGAATCTGCAAATGTGGTACAATAATTTAAAACCAAACAAATGCATTGACATATAAATGGAGAAGATGGAAGACTACGTGTAGACGTAGAATACAGCCTAGGATGAATTCTACGTCTAGTCTTCAAGATTCCTTCAGTATTTCATACACTGCATATGTTAAACACGTGGTCTAGTGTCTTGCCCAAGCACGGAGCTCCAGCCTGATCAAGCACGTGAGGTAACTGAGCGCTGAAGACGGAGGCACCACAAAAATAGCTCTGCTTTTGTAACTACAAATGTGCAATCGCGAACAGAAACTGACAGCACATGCACCCAGGTGTTGTTCATGTGTCTAATGCATCAACTTGTCGCTTTAATGCCTTTGATCTTAGAACAAGAGCCGGCATAGTGAAGCATGACGCAGTCTAGCTGTTGATTTGAGTAGCTTCTCCCGGTGACAGGACACGTGAAGGGAGGGGGAAGGGGGATTGGGGAGGGGGCTCGCTAAGATCTGCAATTCAGTACCACCTGGAATGCTATTATCACCCAGGACTCCCACTTACCCCAGCAGCGCAACCCGTAACGGCAGTCGTAAAACTTTTTGCTTTTATTTTTAAATGACGATGGAATCATATATAAAATTCGGAAATACGATTCTGAAAAATAAAACTGCGAGCAGGTGAATACCAAACCTGGAATTAACGAGTTGCCACGCGGGTCGATAGACGGAGCCAGCAAGTCGGATATTAAATTCCAGGTTACGTTCCAGATTCAAGTAACAGGTTCCTCCTCCTGTGTGTGTGTGTGTGTGTGTGTGTGTGTGAGGGAGATAGAGAGAGAGAGAGAGAGAGAGAGAGAGAGAGAGAGAGAGAGAGAGAGAGAGAGAGAGAGGGAGGTGGTTTGTGTTCGTGAGGTCTGTTTTTTTTGTGTTGGGGTGGGGCAGTCTTGAGTTTGTGTGAATCTCTTTGGATGTGTGTGTGTAAGATCTATGTGTGAGAGGAGCTCTGTGTTTGTGTGCGTGCGCGTGTGTCTGTGCGCTTGTGTCTGTGTACTCACCTAAATATGGTTGCAGGGGTCGATTCACAGATCCTGATGTGTGTGCACGCGTTATTAAACCCCTTTCTGTGAACTAAATTTCATAATTATTTATAAGAAGCGCTCAACCCTACGGATGTTATTGATCAGAAGGAGTGGTGAAGACTTGCCAGCGAGTCAAACACCGTATCTTAATAAGAATCATTGACTGGGCGAAAATCTCTCGCTCGAAACACTTCCATTTGAGCACATCACCATACTTCACCTCTCCTCTGTTTCCATATACTACTTCTCTCCCTCTTTCTCTTCCTCCTCCTCCATCACCTCCTTGAAGAAATACGCACCACCTCTGCTCTTTTGTTTTTGTTTACCTCCAGAGGCATAGGGATTTTGACAGGAATTTTATAGTTAGTTCCGTGGAAGCTGGTGGGGTAAATATGTATGGTGAGGGGGAAAGAAGGGAAAGGGGTATATAAAGAAGGGGTAGGGGTATATAAAGAAGGGGTAGGGGTATATAAAGAAGGGGTAGGGGTATGGAAAGAAGGGGTAAGAGGTATGGAAAAAAGGGGTAGGGAGTATGGAAAAAAGGGGTAGGGGGTATGGAAGGAAAGGGTAGAGGGTATGGAAAGATCGGGTAGGGGTATGGAAAGAAGGGGTAAAGGTATTGAAAGAAGGGATAAGGTGTCTGGAAAGAAGGGGTAGGGGGTATGGAAAGAAGGGGTAGGGAGTATGGAAAGAAGAGTTTGAGACAAATGTAGACTCTTATATTAAAGAATAAATTAAGTAGGGATGATGCATGGCAACTGAAGGGAAAAATGGCACCATGAATTCATTGTTCATACATACTAAACCAGCAAGGCTGAGGGACTGAACACCTGTCAAGGCTGAGGGACTGAACACCTGTCAAGGCTGAGGGACTGAACACCTGTCAAGGCTGAGGGACTGAACACCTGTCAAGACTGAGGGACTGAACACCTGTCAAGGCTGAGGGACTGAACACCTGTCAAGGCTGAGGGACTGAACACCTGTCAAGGCTGAGGGACTGAACACCTCTCAAGACTGAGGGACTGAACACCTCTCAAGGCTGAGGGACTGAACACCTCTCAAGGCTGAGGGACTGAACACCTGTCAAGGCTGAGGGACTGAACACCTGTCAAGGCTGAGTGACTGAACACCTGTCAAGGCTGAGGGACTGAACACCTGTCAAGGCTGAGGGACTGAACACCTGTCAAGGCTGAGGGACTGAACACCTGTCAAGGCTGAGGGACTGAACACCTGTCAAGGCTGAGGGACTGAACACCTGTCAAGGATGAGGGACTGAACACCTCTCAAGGATGAGGGACTGAACACCTCTCAAGGCTGAGGGACTGAACACCTCTCAAGGCTGAGGGACTGAACACCTGTCAAGGATGAGGGACTGAACACCTCTCAAGGATGAGGGACTGAACACCTCTCAAGGCTGAGGGACTGAACACCTGTCAAGGCTGAGGGACTGAACACCTGTCAAGGATGAGGGACTGAACACCTCTCAAGGATGAGGGACTGAACACCTCTCAAGGCTGAGGACTGAACACCTGTCAAGGCTGAGGGACTGAACACCTCTCAAGGATGAGGACTGAACACCTCTCAAGGATGAGGGACTGAACACCTTCAAGGCTGAGGGACTGAACACCTGTCAAGGCTGAGGGACTGAACACCTGTCAAGGATGAGGGACTGAACACCTGTCAAGGCTGAGGGACTGAACACCTCTCAAGGATGAGGGACTGAACACCTGTCAAGGCTGAGGGACTGAACACCTCTCAAGGCTGAGGGACTGAACACCTCTCAAGGATGAGGGACTGAACACCTGTCAAGGCTGAGGGACTGAACACCTATCAAGGATGAGGGACTGAACACCTCTCAAGGATGAGGGCTGAGCACCTGTCAAGGATGAGGGCTGAGCACCTGTCAAGGCTGAGGGACTGAGCACCTGTCAAGGCTTGAGGGACTGAGCACCTGTCAAGGATGAGGGACTGAACACCTCTCAAGGCTGAGGGACTGAGCACCTGTCAAGGCTGAGGGACTGAGCACCTGTCAAGGCTGAGGGACTGAGCACCTGTCAAGGATGAGGGACTGAGCACCTGTCAAGGCTGAGGGACTGAACACCTGTCAAGGCTGAGGGACTGAGCACCTGTCAAGGCTGAGGGACTGAGCACCTGTCAAGGCTGAGGGACTGAGCACCTGTCAAGGCTGAGGGACTGAGCACCTGTCAAGGCTGAGGGACTGAGCACCTGTCAAGGCTGAGGGACTGAGCACATGTCAAGGCTGAGGACTACGCACCTGTCAAGGCTGAGGGACTGAGCACCTGTCAAGGCTGAGGGACTGAGCACCTGTCAAGGCTGAGGGACTGAGCACCTGTCAAGGCTGAGGACTGAACACCTGTCAAGGCTGAGGACTGAACACCTGTCAAGGCTGAGGGACTAAACACCTGTCAAGGCTGAGGGACTGAACACCTGTCAAGGCTGAGGGACTGAACACCTGTCAAGGCTGAGGGACTGAACACCTGTCAAGGCTGAGGGACTGAACACCTGTCAAGGCTGAGGGACTGAACACCTGTCAAGGCTGAGGGACTAAACACCTGTCAAGGCTGAGGGACTGAGCACCTGTCAAGGCTGAGGGACTGAACACCTGTCAAGGCTGAGGGACTGAACACCTGTCAAGGCTGAGGGACTGAACACCTGTCAAGGCTGAGGGACTGAACACCTGTCAAGGCTGAGGGACTGAACACCTGTCAAGGATGAGGGACTGAACACCTGTCAAGGCTGAGGGACTGAACACCTCAAATTACAACTTCACGTTTTGCATCTTCTGTAACAATTCACAAATGTGCGCAGGTGCTGATTCAGAAACAAGCGCTAGACCCGTCTGGGTCATGCAGAAACACGAAGGAAAAAAAACAGGCTTGTATCCACTACTTTTTTACAAGAGTGTAAGTTTAGGTTGGTGAAGAGGTAGTGTTATTGGAACATTGTTTAGCCTTCACCTTAGACACGTTACGAGGGCGGCAGTGCGCCTCTTTTGTTTTCTTCTTTCCCATTCATCTCACTCAGAATTTCTGATGTTGCTTTTCCTGCTGCTGTATTTCATTATATTTCCTGTTCCTCCTCCTCCTCGTCTTCATTAGACTGTTCTTGCTGCTACTGCTACTCTTCTTCTGCTGCTGCTACAGTTTCTCCTGCTGCTGTTTCTCCTGCTTATGCTATTTATACTGCTGATATTTCTCCTGCTGACGTTTATGTTGCTCTTCTTTCTCCTCTTGCTTATCCTCCTCTTCTTCCTCCTCTTTCGGAATATCCACATCTTTGTAATTGACGGGGATAGGTCGGATAACATTCCTTTGGCTTCCGTGAGATAGTGGAAGCATCGGCTCGGAAATTACACAATCAGCTAAAAGGGAGAGATGGAAGCAGCGCATGAGGATGTCATTGTTATATTTGATGGACATGGTCGATCATAAGCAGACACACACACGTCCAGGCAGTGGCTGGTGATGCATTATAACCTGTACAGGCAGAGCTAGTAGAGAGGATATATAAACAATTATAATATCTGTGTAAATCCCATATATCCGCAACATAATTAAGAGAAAAGGGGTGGGAAATTGAATATTGGACTTGAAGTTCATTGTGTGTGAGAGAGAGAAGGGATAAAGCGAGGTTACTGTCTGGAAAAAAAGAACACTTATATACACTTCAGGATATTTATTATAGGAAATGTCGTGTCCTGAACTGTGTACATAAGTGTCTTTTTCCATACCTTGTCTATATCACCATACCATTTCTCAGTTACTGTCAGAGTTTCTTATATATGACAATGAAGGCCACTTTATAAGAATAAAATAAAAGACAGTTGTGAGATAGAAAAGGATATTGATTACATAAATTTTGGGAGGCCAAGTTGAGCAGAGATGATATTTTTTAACTGCAGATGGTCTGCAGTTAAACGAAGTCTAGCATGTGAGATTCGTATTAATTTTGGAGAAAAAGAAGAATCTGACACGTAGGATGTGTAAGTGAAGGCGAATATGAGTGGGATTGAACGAAAGGGAGGATGAGGAAGGAAAAGATTGAGAGGAAGAGCATTCCATATATGGGGAATGAATAAAGTTAGGGAGAGGGAGTCACAGGCCAGGTCAAAGTTTCAACCCAGGAGCCAAACGGTTTCCTTTCCGAATTGTGGGGTTAGTTTTGTACAATAAAGGTGTTAACTTGTGTAAATCCCTAGCGACTCTTGGCTAAACCTAATGTTGTGTCCGCAAACGTCCGTACCATGATGCTGAAAAGGAACCACCAAATTGTACATGCACACTCCTAGCCTCCTGAAAACAGTAAATTGAAACGATCCATCAGGAGATCAAGAAGCAAATAGCCTCATTAGCATTATAATGAGAAGCTTTAGGCTAGCTCACCTCATTATGGCTCTAACTAGAAGGGAGTTTTTTAATTGACTTTGTTCTTATTGTTGATATCAACATAAACGCATATATGTGAGGGAAGGTGGGGTGAAATATATGATGACATCCATGGATGTATGGATGGAGTATCAGGTTTGAAGAGTTTCAGTACTGCTGACAACAGTAAAGAAAGTGCACACGTTCCAGGATAGTGAAGAAAATATATACTTTACAGGACAGTGAAGAATATATATATATATATATATATATATATATATATATATATATATATATATATATATATATATATATATATATAAATATATATCTTTACATCTCTACTGCTTCTGCTGCCTCTTCTGCACTCGACTGAAGAAGCCTATTGTGTAGGCGAAACGTTTTGGAATAAAGATATCTAAGAGTTGCACGTGTGTTTGTCTTACACCTCACTAGAAAACAGCAGCAATAGAAGTGTTTAGTCTAAACTCTGCTGTCTGGCCCACATGCTAGGTTTAACTCTTGTGTTTAATATGATGACAATAATAATGCTGTAACCAGAGGGAGTATAGGGTGGGGAGAGACCCTTCTGCTTTATTATCTTAAACTCTGTTTAGTTCATTAGCTTCCATGTCATATGTTTTTTCACCATTGTCTGCCAGTTCGTTGTGTTATGGCCCCTCTCCCTTCCTCCCTTTCCCCCTTCCTTCCTCCCCCTCTTCTCCCCCCTCTTCTCCCTCCTCTTCTCCCTCCTCCCCCTCTCCTTCCCATCCTCCCATGTTTTCCATCAGTAATCAAAGTAACAATTCTTTCCCACAATTTATTATGTAGCGATTTGAAGTTCATCATTATTATATTTTTATTCGGATTCTAAGTTTTATTCACAATAAACGTTTTGCTGTTATTGTGTAATTTTGATGTCAATGTTAATGAATTCCCTCTGGGTTATTGTTTTTATTTAGATTTGTTTACAAATACAAGAATTGTGGTTGTATATGAGTTTTGTAAGTGTCGCGACGAGTTATTTAAATGGCTCAGTTGTTTGACCTTATACAATCTCTCTCTCTCTCTCTCTCTCTCTCTCTCTCTCTCTGTCTGTCGTCGTCGTCTTCTGTCTGGTCTGTCTTCTTCTCTCTCTCTCTCTCTCTCTCTCTCTCTCTCTCTCTCTCTCTCTCTCTCTCTCTCTCTCTCTCTCTCTCTCTCTCTCTCTCTCTCTCTCTCTCTCTCTCTCTCAGGGCATGTTTCGCCTGCTCGGTAGGATTTATCAGGACTTGAAAAAGCCTACTATGAAAGCGAAATGTTATTTTCAATATAGGTTCCTGTTGTCGCTGGTGTGTCTTTATCAATATATCTTATCGGTATTCCCATGTCATATACTGTTACATGGATGTTAGTTAATGCTGGTCTTTTTTTTTTTGAAATCTTTAACTCCCTTACGTTAATGAGTCTGATAAAAAAAAGTTTACTACTATGTATGTCTGAATGTCAGTAAGTTTATACCTCTGGATGTCTGGATATCAATAAAAAGTAAAGATAAAGGAAACTGGTGATAATTCTTAATTGTTTATGAGTAGGAGGAGGAGGAGTTTAAACCAATTAACATATTATTTACGTATTAAAGTAGCAAAGTGTGGCGAGTCTTGCATCCCTGCCCTTCCAGTGTGTCACTTGTCATACTAATTGGTCTTTAGTTGAGCTGCCCAGCCTAATAGGACATGAATCAACGATTTAACTGTGTGTGTGCCGACCCCTTCATCCTTGACTTATTATTGGTAGTAGTAGGAGTAGGAAGACTTAGGGAAGAATATAGAGGAGGAATTTATGAATTTTAATGCAGAAAGTGTAGACTAGAAACAGTGTATGTGAAATGCAAGGGATGAAGATGAGGAATTTACAGAGAGAAAAGAAAAGAGGAGAAAGAGTTACAAGGATAAAAGAAAAGAGGAGGAGAAAGAGTTAGAGAGGATAAATGAATGAAAGGTAGGTGAAGAAAAGAGAAAAGAAATGGTAAAAAAGTAAGAGGGATAAAGGGAAAAAGATGAAAAGAGACTGAAAATATATTTTGAATATTCAGTGAGAATTCAACAGAGTATCTCCTAGTCCCATTTTGACCTCTGTTGAAGGACTGTGTGTGTGTGTTTACATACCTACTAGCAAGGTTGTTAAGCTAAAAGTTTTTATTTTCCTTTGGGGACATACAGTCAGCCCATCATCTTTTGTGTCCGAAGTTCTAAAATTGTCTTCCTTATTATATCATGCATCATCTTGCATGAGACGCCTGTCACCTGGGCTGTAATGTAGTGTCTCCTATCTGTGACCTTTTTTTTTTTTTTTGGCTTAATAGACTTACTATAGTTTTCTTCTGCTGTTTAGTATTTTCTAGTTTAGTGAAGGTCTCAGCCAGTTGTTTGTCCAGAGTTACCTACCACTCCTGGGTTGCTCCTTCCACTCCCACATCTGTTTCCTCCATGTAAACATGTAAATAGTTCATTACCACTGTAACTTGTCCAGCTATCAGAACTTTGCGGTCCAGTCCCTGGACCCATTATGTACCTCTGTAATGTTGAAGTACATTCCCTTGGACCCATTATGTACCTCTGTAATGTTGAGTCATTCCCTGGATCCATTATGTACCTCTGTAATGTTGAAGTACAGTCCCTGGACCCATTATGTACCTCTGTAATCCTTTGATTACCGCTCACAGGATGGGTATGAGGTGCTTAACAAAGATGTTAAGCTAACTTTCCTCCATTCTGACTCACGAAATCGTAATAACATAATTACAGACAGTTTTAAGACTCGCTTGCCCTGGGTTCGATCCCCCCACTCGTTCTGTGATCTGTTTCCTCCTTTTGGTATGCAAAATGTAATTACCATATGAAATTATCTCTTATTTTTGACTGGGCACTGATGGCTGTACCGTAATACAAGCACAGCTCCAGTAAACAGGTAATATGTCTCGTCACCAGCGCCTCTCGTTTTTCCTGACAAAGTAAAGACCCCCTCCCTTTCCTTTCTATTTTGCGTGTTATTCTTTTTCTTCCCTTTCCATATTTATTTCTGTTCTCATCTTCGTCAGTGCTCTCTATGTTCACTTTTATTGTACAATACTTCCTCCTTTCTTTGTTTTAGTTTCTCTTGTTTTGTTTCTCTCTCTCTCTCTCTCTCTCTCTTTCTCTCATTCACTAATTAGAACACTTTGGCCATGCACTGTGTAGTCCCACCTGGTAGAGACCAAGACACTAGCCAGACGTCCCTCCCCCCTAGTGGAGGCACTAATGTAGAGGGGAGTGAGGGGAGGTTCCTGTCTGGTAGGGGCGAGATAAATGGGGTAAGGGAAGATTAGAGTGCATAGGGGAGAGGAATGTAAGGGAGTGTAAGAGGCGAGAGTGGAAGTAATTAAGGAGAGGCAGAGGAATGTGAGGGAATGAATGAGGTAAGGGGTGAGGGTGAATACTTGAGAGGAAACTGTTAAAATGTAGGCAATAGTCGAATGCCCAGAGCCAGGTCCACGAAGCCTAGCTGGAGGACAGTGACACCGCTGCTTGGATGTCCAGATCCAGGTCCACGAACCTAGCTGGAGGACAGTGACACCGCTGCTTGGATGTCCAGAGCCAGGTCCACGAAGCCTAGCTGGAGGACAGTGACACCGCTGCTTGGATGTCCAGAGCCAGGTTCACGTAGCCTAGCTGGAGGACAGTGACACCACTGCTTGGATGTCCAGAGCCAGGTCCACGGAGCCTAGCTGGAGGACAGTGACACCGCTGCTTGGATGTCCAGAGCCAGGTTCACGGAGCCTAGCTGGAGGACAGTGACACCACTGCTTGTATGTCCAGAGCCAGGTTCACGTAGCCTAGCTGGAGGACAGTGACACCGCTGCTTGGATGTCCAGAGCCAGGTTCACGAAGCCTAGCTGGAGGACAGTGACACCGCTGCTTGTATGTCCAGAGCCAGGTTCACGTAGCCTAGCTGGAGGACAGTGACACCGCTGCTTGGAGTAGGCTGTGACACTAGGTGTCCCCCACCTGGTCCCTGACATTAGGTGTGAAGAGGCTTGTAATAATGTTGGTGGAATTACCGACAATATGTTAGGTAAAAGGACACAAGTGCAACTAATGCCACAATAAAATGTCGCATTATTAGTACATGAGCCGTTTAGCGAAGAGGCTTATATGGGAGGGAATATGAAAGAGAGAAAATAATTAGAACAAATTGGATAAAATCTCTGGAGAGGGGAAAATTCTTTAACTGATAAGCACTTAAATACTTATCTCGATTAAGTCATTGACAGGAGTTATTGGTTCATGACCTAATCAGTAAAGCTGTTGGTGCTAGCCGCACGCATTCCAGACTAGGCACCATAGCCCGGATACTCAGAGTTGTGATGAACGGGTCGCTATATGAGGAAGACCTTTGTCAGAGTTTGCGTGAGAAACATATGATCAAGGTTATATCACTTACCCCTCCACGATGGGTCTTCATCAGACACCCCCCCTGGGCATAGTTACATCACAAAAAAATATTGGTCACTTCATATATAAGTTACTTCATATAGCTCATGTGCACAAGACAGTATGGAGATGCAATCTCCATATTGACCCTGATGCTGCCCACACAATTGTCATTTATGTCACTGGTATCGCCATACAAACCGTACTGCTAGAAATACTTATAGCTCAGCTCTAATCTAGCAGTAACAACGTCCACACTTATCTGATTATCTTCCCCATCCCAGCTCACACATCCCTCCCTTCCATCTCACCAACTACTCCCTCCCACCCTTAACAAACACTCCCTTCCAACATACAAACCAATCCCTCCCACCTGTCAAATCTCTCTCCAATCCACCGCCCAAACCCTTCTATTTTATTCCTGCTTTACCTGTCCAACCCTAGCCCTTCCCTCCCTTTCCCTCTATGGTGGAGGCCGGGGGCTGTTGACTCCATGCAAACTTTTCTGTGGTCTCAAGGAGTCTAGTCAAATACTAGAAAGCTCTCCTCCCCTCAAAGACCCAAGAATCTAGTCAAACACTAAGACATTCATTTCCCCAAAAAAAGTCAGAGAGTCTAATCCAATATTAGCACCCTCCCCAATCCTCCTCCCCCTCCCCCCAGTCAAGGAGCCAAGAATCTAGTTAAACATTAGAACTCTCTTTCCCCTGAAGAGCCAATAATCTATTCAAACATTAGAGCGCTTTCCTTACCCCCTCCCACCCTTCAAAAAATTCCGTTCTGACCTATCTTGTTATGTAGAGCGACCCGGAGACCAGACGAGAATTGTAAAAGGGAGATTGAGAGTGAGGAGGAATAGTAGGAAGGGAGGTAAAGGGAGAGGTGAGAGAGATAATACCCTCCCTGTATTGGACGTCCCCTTTCTCTGATTGGGAGGAAAAGCCACAACCTTAACAACATTATATACTGTAAATTTTATATATATATATATATATATATATATATATATATATATATATATATATATATATATATATATATATATATATATATATAATATATATAATGTGCCGAATAGGTAAACTTGCGATTTTTGCTTCAATTGCAATGCTCTTCTTGCCGAATAAGGCAAGCGAAAATTTGTGTATGCAATAGTTTCGCAAAAATCATTCTGAACCTAACGAAAAAAGTATATTTAATTGTTTTTTTATTAAATTATTGTAAACTTATATAAAATATATTTAGTTGGATTAGGCTAAATTAAATTGCGTTTGTTATAATAAGGTTAGGTAAGTTTCCTAAAGTTCTTTTGGTACAAAATCATTAATGTTTATATTAACATAAATAAAAAAAATATATCTTTAAATGTATAAGAGAAAATTTTAGAATGGACTTAATTTTATAAAATTTTATCTTAAATGAAAAAACAACAACTTTTAAACGTATATATTAATGTAAAAATTAATGATTCAGAATGATTTTTGCGAAATGATTACATTCACAAATTTTAGCTTGTCCTATTCGGCAAGAAGTGCGTTGATAATTAAGCCAAAATCGCAAGTTTTACTTACTCGGCATGACATATATATATCAATAACACTGCGACTAGCCGGGGGATCGAACCCATGTTGTTTTAGCCCGCCTCATGGTGAGCGACAATTCACGACTAGGTGGGCTAAAACAACACGGGTTCGATTCCTCGGCTAGTCGCAGTGTTGTTATTGATTAAATACCACTCGTTCGTGGTTACAATACTATAAATACTGCTTGTGGAGGTTAGTATACCAAACGGAGAGTAGAATAAAATTAGTTCCGATGCACCCACACCATCGTATGTTCGCGGATCACGGTCTGCTGGGTGCGTGATCTTTGTAGGATTGTATGGTCCAGTGGGTCAGAGCGTCGTGAATTTTCGCTCACCATGAGGCGGGCTAAAATACGGGTTCAATCCCCCGGCTAGTTACAGTGTTGTTATATATATATATATATATATATATATATATATATATATATATATATATATATATATGTGTATGTGTGTGTGTGAGAGAGTGCATATAGTTGAGCACACACATACACACGCACCCACGCACGCGCGGACAGGAGGAAGGTAGTTTGGAATCAGTGGACACAAGGATAGTAAGGAGAGAGTTGGAATCAGTGGAGGAAACGTGGCACTCTGTAAACAAGAGATTACCGGGAGCGGCTACCATCACGGGGAATAGTCTCAAGTGTAATATTAGATCAAAGTAAAGCGGGCCCTAGGCTTCCATTTAAATTAATAAAGAAAACTCTACCCTTACACCTTCTACCCTTTGCTCCAAACTTCTCTGGCTGGGAGACTTCAGGAGGGTGATGAGCATATCGTCAGTATTCCACGCTCACTTATTGACTCGGGAATTACCATCTTGGCAGGCGGTGCAACATCCCCCCAGTGAGTACACTATGAGTACACTAAAAGACAACACAGTAAGTGTCAGGGGCCCCAGACTCTTCAACTGCCTCCAAGCTGTCTTCAAGAGGGGGGCTGGACAGGCACCCATAGTCAGTAACTGACCAGTCGGGCTGTGGGTCGTACGTCGGTTTGCGTGCGGCCGGCAGTAACAGCCTGGTTGATCAGGCCGTGATCCACTGCGAGGCCTGGTCATGGACCGGACCAGGGGCGTTGACCCCCCTGAACACCCTTCAGGTATAACTATTCCACACCAACGTATGCACCTCTGTCTTTTCTCCCCTCCTTACTTCCTTCAATTTCCCTTTATTTTTTCTGTACCTCCTGCTCTCTCTCTCTTCTACCTCCTCTCCTCTTTCTTCAATCCTCTTCCCTTCATCTTTCTCCAGTCCCATCCTCCTTCTTTGTATTAGTTCTTGCAGCGCGTGTCCCCTGCTCCTGCCTCCCCAGACCAGCTCAACCTGAACACCATGTAATTACCCACCAAACTGCATCCTCAAATGAAAGCTAAACAACCCTAATATTAACAAGGGGAGGCGTGGGCCGCGTTAAATGCTTAGTCAAAGAGAGAGGGAAGGGAGAGAGAGAAGAGAGAGGGAGAGGAGTGAGTGGAGAGAGGGAAGATAAGGTAAAGAGAAGAAAAGTGATGGGAGGGAGGAAAGAAAGAGGACAGAGGGAGGCGATGGGGCAGGGAGAAAAGGAGACTGGGTGGGACTTGTGATAGTCAGGGAATAGTAACACTGTTGGTGAGAGCTAGATGAGATAGAGAGAAAGAGAAACAGAAACTGAGTGAGTTTAGGTTTTTATATTCAACATAATACATGGGGCAGTGTTCTTCTGCCTTACTTTGTATGACAGTAACATAATAACAGAAGCCAGCTGTGTTCCCCTAATATATTCCTTCACACAGGATTGGCTTCCTGCATCAAGTCATGGAATGTGTCAGCCTGAGCTGGCAGATTACAACAGCACCATGAGGAAATCATCAAGCATTCCACGCAGGACTTACCATCCCTTGGGATGACCTCTTCCATATTCACGGGAAATGAAATATGTGGAGTGAGGAATGGAGGGAAAGGAGGAGGAGGGAAGATGAGGGGAAGAGAGAAGGGATTCTGGGAGAAGAGAATATTTACGTGTGATGTCTTTTAGAGTTCGGGTATGTTTGGGATACAGGGGACTCTGTATGTAGGGATATGTTGGGGTGAGGGCGAAGGTACCCTGTGTGTATGTGTGTTGTTGGTCTGCATACCTGTCTGTGTTTCCGGGCTTCCTGCGTGGATTTTTCTCGGTTTTTAACTCTCCCTCTCTTCCTCTATCTAGAATCAAAACAATACAATATAAGAAGTGTGCACCATTACGGCCTCACCTACACACTGACAACACCTGCACACTGAAAACACCTGCACACTGACAACACCTGCACCACCTTCATAACCTGCACCTCCTTCATCACCTGCACACTGACAACCTGCACCACCTTCATCGCCTACACACTGACAACACCTGCCACTTTCCTTCATATTAAGGCTTCCTTTGATGTTTCAAACCGCTATGTCATCCTAAGTGAACTTGCCACAATGGATGGAGGTGGATGGCTTCTGCGCTTCATCAAAGGTTATCTGTGGTGCCAGGAAGTCATCCGTACCTATTACAGGATCGCAGTAGTCGTTCCTGGTGCCAGGAAGTCATCCGTACCTATTACAGGATCGCAGTAGTCGTTCCTGATGTTGACTATGAATTAGTTCTTCTATTTTGGATGTTTTTTTTTTTTAACCAGATTTAATCCACAATGCAGAAAGATGCTCAGAAAACATGTTAGAAGTGAGATATATATATATATATATATATATATTTTCAACTTCTCAGTTTTTAAAACCATTTATCACATATATATATATATATATATATATATATATATATATATATATATATATATATATATATATATATATATATATATATATATATATATATTCTTCAACTTCTCGGTTTTTAAAACCATTTATCACATAAGGAAAGTACTTAAGATGCGGAAAGAAGTTGTCACAGGAATAAATACCCCGAGTAACATCAACAAACTCAAGCAGACCAACACTAACTTTTGCTCTGTATTAATAGAAACCTTCACAACAGGTGAAGGTTTGTATTAATGTTGATAGAATTGCCGACAACATGTTAGGTAAAAGGACACAAGTGCGTCTAATGTGACATTTTATTGTGTCAACGTTTCGCTCTCCAGGAGCTTTATCAAGGCGTTTCAAACAATACATGGACACAGAGAGTATATATAGGCGTAGAGTGAGGTGTAAGGCACAATATAATCGCTGTAGAAGTAGTAGTAGTAGTAGTTGTAATACTAGTGGCAGTAGTATAGCGAAACCTTTAAATATACCAGATACACAATATTACCAAAAGGCATCAGCGGCACCTGTCTGCTTCAATTAGCCTGTGCATATATACATTTGTCTCCTGCTTTCCCCTAAAGAATGCAATTGGAACACAATGACATAATATCCAGTACAAAAGTAGAACATGGAGTATTGGACTAGTTCAGGTGAGAATGACTGGTCAGTGGGAAACGCTGGAGTCTTAAATGACTGGTAGTTAAAAAATAGTATGACTTAAAGGACCTGATTCCACCTGACTAAACCTGGATATTGTTTTTTGACTCACTTTCAGTGAGACAGAGTCGCTTGGGACCGAGTCATGACTGTGTCACGTCTGATAATGTTCACTGGTGGTCACGTCTGGTAATGTTCACTGGTGGTCACGTCTGGTAATGTTCACTGGTGGTCACGTCTCATAATGTTCACTGGTGGTCACGTCTGGTAATGTTCACTGGTGGTCACGTCTCATAATGTTCACTGGTGGTCACGTCTGGTAATGTTCACTGGTGGTCACGTCTCATAATGTTCACTGGTGGTCAAGTCTCATAATGTTCACTGGTGCGCGAAACGTTGCACCAATAAAGACGTCACGCTATTACGTGTCTTTTTACAGCTTGTCCTCATTATGCCTTTATTCAGTATGAATTTTAGTGCAAATTCCTGTGAAAATGTACTAGTTCAGTCAGAATTTGATTACCTTGTGTATTTGTAAAATATTAGTAAAAAATCGATTAATATGTGTATCTGTGTGTGCGTGTGTGTAAGGGGGGGGTAAGCATTTGTGCTTGGCACTGTGCGTGTGCCACATATTTTGGGCTTGATTAGTACCTGAGGTACTGAAGCTAATTATTGGGTAACTTTGGGAAAAGGTTGGACAAGTGGGTGGGAATTGTTGGTTTTGAGAAGGACTTGGCTAGTTTGGGCCAGTAGTCCTACTGCAGTGTTCCTCCATTCTTTTATACTTAATATGCGTTAATATTAACAACGAGTAACACATATTCCTGTTAAAAAAGAAAGTCGTTTTTACTGCACATTCATTTCATAGTTGGTCCATGTTGTCCGTACAGGGTCAGGCTTGTACAACTCACTACATGCATTCCAGATCATGGTTTTTTTTTTTTTTTGAAGATTAAGACACTTTTTCTTCAAGGTTGATGGACTGATTACATCTTTATTTCATTACTACACCTTCTCCCTTTGTATTTAACTGAAGAAGCCTACTGTGTAAGCGAAACGTTTCATCAATAAAGCTACCCAACTGTTGCACATGTGTCTTAATCTTCAACTTATCTGTATTTTGATAAAAATACTCCTGTTCTTCACCTTTCTCCTTTGTATTGGACTGATGAAGCCACTGTGGGGCGAAACGTTTCCTTAATAAACATATCCAAGTGTTGCATATGTCTCTAATTTATCAACTTGTCGGTTCTCTGAACCATTCATTTTAGCTGTATTTTATACCACTTTCAATATATTTTTGTAGGTAGGTCGCTTCATATCAGCATCATGCGATTCCTTCTGATCATCTCAGATGGAGATGCTGGTAAATATTTTGTCCGTGGTTCAAGTCGGCCATTTTTATTTAAATTTAGCTGCCAAAGCATATTTTATTTCGCACTCTGTATCAGTTGTATGGACAGTAACGCAGGAGAGTATGTATACACAAAAGGCCTAGGAACTAGGCCCCAAAAGGGTTAAAAGTCTGGATATATGTTTATAATTAACGAATATCCATTCATAATCTTCTAGAATCCAAGAGTATGTTAATTCACTGGAAATAAGTAATCGTGCTGTGATGAGCTGCTGCTGCTGCAGCTGCTGCTGATGATGATGCAGCTGTTAGTGGCAGCGTGAAGCTGCACATCAACATCACACTCCTAGATGGCACATTGTCCTCAGAATTATTCTCACACTTTGCATGATTATGTACTTCAGTGGGAGAAAAGCCAAGAATTTGCAGATAATTCCTTTACAAATGTTCAGGAAATTAATACATATTTCATACAAAACGTAGTAAAATATATCTTGTGCAAGTATAGCAGCTCGGTCTGTTGTGAATAACTCATTAACTCTTTAACTTATTTACCAAAATGAACGCTGAGTTCTACTCCCTAGACCTTTATTCTATAAGCTTCTATTTTTTTTTGGGACTACTGCTTAGAGGATGATAATGGAGTGCACAATACCTGGTGTCGTGAGTACGGGAATAAATTCTTAGGTAGTGGTGGTTTTGATATGGACGTGCCTTGTATGGGCCAGTAGGCCTTCTGCAGTGTTCCTCCATTCTTATGTTCTTATGTTATGTTCTTATGGAGTTTACCTGGAGAGGGTTTCGGGGGTCAACGCCCCCGCGGCTCGGTCTGAGACCAAAGGTATAAAATTATTTCTCTCTCTCTTTTCCCATTAAAACTCCATTTTTTATTATAACTAAATTGCTCCTGTTATCATATATTCTGAACATTATATCGTCCCTGCCTCTCCCCACTCACTTCCTTTTCCTTGCTTCCTTTCCGTCCAACCGCTCCCTCCCCTACCCTTTCTCCCATCTCTCCTTACTCGTTCCTGTCCTCACTCCCTTCTTAACCCTTCCATCTTATTTTTTTCTGTCCCTCCCTTCTTCCTTGCTTATGTTTAAGCCGTGATAATTTTAATTCCTTCATAACTCCATTAAGCTCCTGTAATATACACATTCCCTCATATTAGGACAAAAAATTCCCTATTTTTGGCATCATAATTATAGCCAGATTAAACTCCAAGAAAGGAACGTTGAGGCTATCCTGGGAGAAGATATGAAAGCTGAGCATATCCTAGGAAAAGAATAGCCGAGGCTATCCTGGGAGAAGACATGAAAGCTGAGGATAACCTGGGGAAAAAAAAAAGTTAAGGCTATCCTCCTCTACGTTTCCTCTTTTGCTTCCTCCTTACCCTAGGCTTTTTCCTTCTCAACCTTCTTTTCCTCCCCTCCTCCTCTTCATCATCAAACCTTTTCTTAGACTTCTGTGAGTGAAAAATCAAGAGAAGCCATTAAGAGCGGCCACAGTTAATATGACAAATGACCAGTCTTGTAATCTTTCTCTTGGCAGGAAAAAAAAAAAAGCTCTGCATATATTATGCAACCTCATAGTCTCGCTAATGTTTTAATTATACAGGTTATATAATTACTTTTCTCTGATAAACTTCAGTATTTGATTATATTATTAGTAGTAGTAATATTAAACTCCACCCGTTCCGGGATTTGTTAGTAATCGTTTTACTACGAGTTATTATTATTATTTAATGCATTATCTTGCACTGAAATATAAGTAAAGAATTGGTTTTATTGTTTTTTGTGCTGTTATAGCAGGGAAAGCAAAGATAAAATTAACATTGGAGGTTAGACTCACAAGGTCAAGACGAAGTCAGAGTCACACGTCTGAAGGAAGCTTTGGGACGTGCATAATGTGTGGGCGTCTGAACACAAGAATTATGTGGTTTTGTGGGTGTTGTTACAGGCGGAACTGTTCCAGGTGATGGGACGGCGGGAGGGAAGGGGGAGGGAAGGGGGAGGGGTGAAAAAGGGTAATTGAGGCAACGGCGGCGGCGACGACGACGACAACAACAATAATGCCGGCGCCAGATAAAATCGAGGAGGAAGCGGCCTGGTTATCTTAAGGGAGTTAATACCTTGGTTCAAATGACTGCCGTGAAAGATTATGTCATTAGCAGGTAATTTTGCGGTGTGGGTGTGTTTATGTGGGGGAGGAAGAGGGAAGTGATGGAGATGAGTAATGGAGGGGAAGTGATGGGGAAAAGGAGAAGAGGGAATAATCAGGAGGAAGGTGACAGGAATCTTGAAATGTAACTAGAAAGACTCTCTCTCTCTCTCTCTCTCTCTCTCTCTTACGTATAGCCTTATCGTCAAGCTTTCCCTGGAGTTTGCTGACTCCAGGTAAACTCCGGTGAAGGCTTAATGATAAGACTCTGTGTGTGTGTGTGTGTGTGTGTGTGTGTGTGTGTGTGAGAGAGAGAGAGAGAGAGAGAGAGAGAGAGAGAGAGAGAGAGAGAGAGAGAGAGAGAGAGAGAGAAAGAGAAACTGTCTGACCACATTTCTGATTTCTTGCCACCTCCCTCCCGATTATTACCTCTCGTCTCCTTTTTCTCTTCGTCCTCGCTTTCTCTTCCCTTTCCTGCCTATCCTTGTCTTCCCTCTCCCGTTCCTCGCACTCTCCACCCGCTTTCTCCTTCCTCTCCTCTTCCCTCGCCTTCCCTCCCCTTCCCTCCCCTCTACTCCCTCCCTCCCCTCCCTCTGTTGGGCGTCTGTCAGCTAAACTCAATTACCTTCGATTAATTACATTACCCGAGCCACAGAGATCCTGACCTGGGGGCCCAGGTGTTGGATTGTGGTAGTGGTGAAAGTAGCAAGGTGGTGGTGGTGGTATTATTATGTTGCGATGGTGACACTGGTGGTAGCGGTGGTGGTAGCGTGAAGGTGGTGGTTGAACAAGGGTGTTGCTGGGAATTCAGGTTGATGTCCCTATTGGCTCCGGGCCATGCCAGCCTTGTAAGTCGAGGGTGAGGCCGAGAAGTTGTTAGTGAGAATTATTATTATTATTATTATTTTTTTTATTTTTTATTAACACATCGGCCGATTCCCACCAAGGTAGGGTGGCCCGAAAAAGAAAAACTTTCATCATCATTCACTCCATCACTGTCTTGCCAGAAGGGTGCTTTACACTACAGTTATAAAACTACAACATTTACACCCCTCCTTCAGAGTGCCGGCACTGTACTTCCCATCTCCAGAACTCAAGTCCGGCCTGCCGGTTTCCCTGAATCCCTTCATAAATGTTACTTTGCTCACACTCCAACAGCACGTCAAGTATTAAAAACCATATGCCTCCATTCACTCCTATCAAATACGCTCACACATGCTTGCTGGAAATCCAAGCCCCTCGCACACAAAACTTCCTTTACCCCCTCCCTCCAACCATTCCTAGGCCGACCCCTACCCCGCCTTCCCTCCACTACAGATTTATACACTCTCGAAGTCACTCTGTCTCGTTCCATTCTCTCTACATGTCCAAACCACCTCAACAACCCCTCCTCAGCTCTCTGGACAATCGTTTTGGTAATCCGCACCTCCTCCTAATTTCCAAACTCCGAATTCTCTGCATTATATTCACACCACACATTGACCTCAGACATGACATCTCCACTGCCTCCAGCCTTCTCCTCGTTGCAACATTCATCACCCATGCTTCACACCCATATAAGAGCGTTGGTATAACTATACTCTCATACATTCCCTCTTTACTTCCATGGACAAGGTTCTTTGTCTCCACAGACTCCGAAGTGCTCCACTCACCCTTTTCCCCTCATCAATTCTATGATTCCCTCATCCTTCATAGACCCATCCGCCGACATGTCCACTCCCAAATATCTGAATACATTCACCTCCTCCATACTCTCTCCCTCCAATCTGATATCCAATCTTTCGTCACCTATTCTTTTTGTTATCCTCATCACCTTACTCTTTCCTATATTCACTTTCAATTTTCTTCTTTTACACACCCTACCAAATTCATCCACCAACCTCTGCAGCTTCTCTTCAGAATCTCCCAAAAGCACAGTGTCATCAGCAAAAAGCAACTGTGACAACTCCCACTTTGTATTTGCTTCTTTATCTTTTAGCCCAACACCTCTTGCCAAGACCCTCGCATTCACTTCTCTTACAACCCCATCTATAAATATATTGAACAACCACGGTGACATCACACATCCTTGTCTAAGGCCCACTTTTACTGGGAAATAGTCCCCTTCCCTCCTACACACTCTAACCTGAGCCTCACTATCCTCATAAAAACTCTTCACTGCTTTCAGTAACCTTCCTCCTATTCCATACACCTGCAACATCTGCCACATTGCCCCCTATCTACCCTATCATACGCCTTTTCCAAATCCATAAATGCCACAAAAACATCTTTACCCTTATCCAAATACTGTTCACCTATATGTTTCACTGTAAACACTTGGTCTACACACCCCTACCTTTCCTAAAGCCCCCTTGTTCATCTGCTATCCTGCTTTCTGTTTTACTCTTAATTCTTTCAATAATAACTCTACCATACACTTTACCAGGTACACTCAACAGACTTATTCCCCTATAATTTTTGCACTCTCTTTTGTCCCCTTTGCCTTTATACAAAGGAACAATACACGCTCTCTGCCAATCCCTAGGTACCTTACCCTCTTCCATACATTTATTAAATAATAGCACCAACCACTCCAAAATTATATCCCCACCTGCTTTTAACATTTCTATCTTTATCCCATCAATCCCAGCTGCCTTACCCCTTTCATTCTACCCACTGCCTCACGAACTTCCCCTACACCCACAACTGGCTCTTCCACACTCCTACAAGATGTTATTCCTCCTTGCCCTACACACGAAATCACAGCTTCCCTGTCTTCATCAACATTTAACAAATCCTCAAAATATTCTCTCCATCTTCCCGATACCTCTAACTCTCCATTTAATAACTCTCCTCTCCTATTTTTAACTGTCAAATCCATTTGTTCTCTAGGCTTCCTCAACTTATTAATCTCATTCCAAAACTTTTTCTTATTTTCAACAAAATTTGCTGATAACATCTCACCCACTCTCTCATCTGCTCTCTTTTTACATTGCTTCACCATTATTATTATGATTATTATATTCGTGCTTCTCGTGATTCATTCCATGCCTCGTGATTACTCATTCCAGCCCTTTGACTCCCAGCCGTTTTTTTCTGCCTTCTCTGCCTCGTTCGCTGATCTTTGTGCATGTGATTTGAATAGGTTGTGTTGTGTAAAGAGAGA
Organism: Cherax destructor; assembly: GCA_009830355.1. Classification (NCBI taxonomy): domain Eukaryota; kingdom Metazoa; phylum Arthropoda; class Malacostraca; order Decapoda; family Parastacidae; genus Cherax; species Cherax destructor. Next base: position 71,582 of record WNWK01006443.1, read on the forward strand.
GAGAAACACTTCTATACAACAAGACGGGCAGCGAGCAGCAACTTCACTCTGGCTATATCCTTCTCCAGAACATCGCTACATCTGAGATTATTTATTCCTAGGATGCCTCGAGTCTGGAACATGTTCGTACAGGAAAATAATATCGAAATCAAGTCAGTTGATGAAATGAAATTGCTGGCCCACAGATGGCTTCAACTTCATCTTGTTCTCATAACAATAAAAAGGCTTTTGAATGAGCTGATGTAGGTAACAGCTCTTAGCTTGTAAATTTGTAAATAAAGTTAGGAATCCTTAACCTAACCTTGTTGAACCCTGTTTAAAAAAATAGAGAGAGAAAGATGGTTGTCTTTGGTCCCACAAGGAAGAATAGAACAATGATCAGCAACTACAGACCAGTGTCAATTCTGTCAGTCTCTGGCAAAATTTTCTGAGACAATCTCGAGCATAATGTCAGTGTTTTTATATGCTCTTTTATAGTCGCTCTCCTGGTGACCACCTGTTTAACTTGTTCATTCTGCGGCATAAATCACTGGAGGAATCTAAGATAACCCTAGTGACTTGGACCTGGTGTTGCAACGGGGACTCCTGGTTAAATTATAAGAACGAGCAATCTCTGGCTCCACTCTGCGTCACCTGATTAACGATCTACTAAAGTCTGTGAACTAGTCAGTTCAGATGTTCTTAACTTTGTTTTGCCATGTTTAGAAATACTAGTCAACTGGAGGGGGAGGGCAGAAGTAAGGGGGTAAACAGTAACATGGCCAGTGTGGAAAAAGACACTTCAGGACATTTATTAAAGGAAACATTTCACCACAAGTGGCTTCAGTCCTTCAGCATTAGGACTAAAGCCACTCTTGGAGCTTACCTGGCCTCTTCGTCTACTTAATTAAAATGACCTATTTCAACTCCTCTAAGAATCCTGGATCTGTGAAGATGACTGCATCTAACATATGAAACGCAGGAGATTCCCACGTTCTCAAGCACATCATTCACCACCCTGCAATTATATCAACCAGGGAAAAACGATGGCAGTTTATATTTGCTTCTGAGAAAATCCAAATTTTCATGGTTCTGACAGTATGATGTTAATACTGAACTTTATATCTGAGGGGTGAAATACGACTTTGCAGTGACTATAATCACGTAGCAAATCTTAAAAACATGGCAGCCAAGAAGCTTACAGCGTTAAGGTGCATCTGGCACCTGCTCGACAGCAATAGTTGCAAAATTCTCTTCGGGGCACAAGTCTCTCGCCTTGAGTATGAACCATTTTATTTTTGAATGGTTTGGTCCATGTCAAATATCTCCATTTTTTATAGAATAGACGATTGTACAAGTCTACTTGTTTTCTGCGTAACCCGGCCTTGATAAGTCTGTCATTTTTCAGGTTCAGCGGTTAATTTACTTATATTATTGTTAAATCTGTTATTTCAGCAACGTTTTAACACAGGGCAGATGCCGTTGACTTTACTATTATGCCAGATTAACCAGGCTCTGATGGATATGTGGGACTGCAGGCCACCAGCAGCAAAAGCCTGGTTGACCAAGCAAGCACCAGACGAGCCTGGCCCATGGCCGGGCTCCGGAAATAGAAAAACTCTCGAAACTCATCAAGGGTATATCAGAGGTATGGTATGCACAGTAAAAAAAAATGTTATCAGTGTGACACACCTGGTAGGAGGACTGGTATTATACCCCTACCAGTGGCAACCATCAAGAATCTCACTCTGTAGCCTTTTCAAACATAGCGGTCATTCATTCCTCGAATGACTAATTTGGGGCAGGTTCTCACAACATATGAGCATGTATTTCTAAATGCAATATTTACAAAAACAAACAAACTGTAAATTATCTGTAATAAATATACTGCTAAAGAAAGTCTACAAGTGAGCTGATACAGAATGTCAGCATCCAACTTGTGAAATGTATGTTAATGCAGGAACTAGATAAATTGTGTGTGTGTGTGTGTGTGTGTGTACTCACCTATTTGTGATTGCAGGGGTCGATTCATAGCGCCTGGCCCCGCCTCTTCACTGATCGCTACTAGGTCCTCTCTCTCCCTGATCCATGAGCTTTATCAAACCTCGTCTTAAAACTATGTATGGTTCCTGCCTCCACTACGTCACTTTCTAGGCTATTCCACTTCCTGACAACTCTATGACTGAAGAAATACTTCCTAACATCCCTTTAACTCATCGAAGTCTTCAACTTCCAATTGTGACCCCTTGTTTCTGTGTCCCATCTCTGGAACATCCTGTCTTTGTCCAATTTGTCAATTCCTTGGAGTATTGTATATGTCGTTATCATGTCTCCTCTGACCCTCCTGTCCTCCAGTGTCGTCAGTGTGTGAGTGTGTATGAGTGTGTGAGTGTGTGTGAGTGTGTATGAGTGTGTGAGTGTGAGTGAGTGAGAGGAAGGGAGAGATATTGGAGAAAGAAAAAGAAAGGAGAGATGGATAGAAATAGATACACAGAAACAATCAGAGGTAGCACCCAGGATGCTCTCCACGTCAGCCTTCGTCAGTGCCTCAACAACTCCTGTCAACAAAATTGACAGCGATGTCCTCATAACCCATAAATGAAAGAGAGAGAGAGAGAGAGAGAGAGAGAGAGAGAGCAAGCGAGCGCAGCAAAAATCTAAATGTTCAAGAAATATTCCCTCTGTTCTATTGTGTACAGAAAGCGTTTGGTCATGATATATTCTTTCATTTATTATTATCCTTCAGAAAACTGGACGAGACATTTGTCCCTTATTATAAGTGTCTGAAAAAAAACTGCCTTTTTTTTACATTTAGAGTTTTTAAATTGTAATATATTTAAATTGGTTCTAAAACATAAACCTTAAATTATACTAGAATACTAGACAACGCATACCTAAGTTGTTACATTAATAATGAATATGTAACACACACACACACACACACAGGAGATATAGGGGGGACATGATAACGACATATAAAATACTGAGAGGAATTGACAAGGTTGACAGAGACAGAATGTTCCAGAGATGGGACACAGCAACAAGGGGACACAGTTGGAAATTAAAGACTCAGATGAATCACAGGGATGTTAGGAAGTATTTCTTCAGTCACAGAGTGGTCAGGAAGTGGAATAGCTTCGGAAGCGATGTAGTGGAGGCAGGTTCCATACATAGCTTTAAGAAGAGGTATGATAAAGCTCATGGCGCAGGGAGAATGACTCAGTAGCGGCCAGTGAAGAGGTGGGGCCAAGAGCTATGTCTCGACCCCTGCAACCCCAACTAGGTGAGTATACACACACACACACACGGACGCATCACTGCATGATATTAAATCTCTATAATATATTCCATCAATTCGTGGCAGTGATGGTGGCGCCACAGGAAGCAGTCTCTTAAAAAATATGATCCTGAAAAGCCGCTTATGGACTTATAAAGCGTTTCGAAAATATGAAGAGGCGCCAGATAAATTTAGAACGCATCGTAATATACGGTATATAAAATATATCAAATTTATTGTATATTATATATATATATATATATATATATATATATATATATATATATATATATGTGTGTGTGTGTGTGTGCAGTGCTGCAAGAGTAGCAACAGGAGGAATGAGGGGAAATTTTCTCAAAAATCTGATTACGCTCAGAGACATGTGAAAGTACTTGAGCTGAAGATTTCCATTCCCCCTGGCTTGTCTTGTATTGTTAAGATCGCCTGTCTCAGTGTGTATGTGTGTATATATGTCGTGCCGAATAGGTAAAAATGGTCAATTAGCAAGAACTCATTTAAAATTAAGTCCTTTTTAAAATTTTCTCTTGTACGTTTAAAAATATATATTTTTCATTTATGTTAATGTAAAAATTAATAATTTTGTACCAAATAAACCTTAGAAAACTTACCTAACCTTATTATAACAAGCGCAATTTAATTTAGCCTAATCCAACTAAATATTATATTATATGGAGAGGCGGAGGCGGTGTTTGCACCAGGGCAAACACACACTAACCTATTTTCTTTTTGATTGACTGCTATCACTATTCTTCTTAGGCCACATGGTGATTTATTTATACAAATAATTTAAAAACACCCAAAAATGCGAAGAAACACGATAGTTTACATTGAAGTTCAGCGGAGTTTTAGAGTGAGCGACAGCTGAGGGAAGACTGACGCACATGTTCTGGCAGGTCGTGTTTTGTTTGGTCGAGTGCCCAGCAAACTGTCGACAACCGAGCGATTTTTTTTACCGTTCTCGAATTGTTCGAGAACGGAGCTGTTCGAGTACCGAGGTTCCACTGTATTGCATACACAAATTTTCGCGTACCTTATTCGGCAAGAAGGGCGTTGCTATTTAAGCCAAAATAGCAAGTTTTTTTCTATTCGGCACGACATATATATATATATATATATATATATATATATATATATATATAATATATATATATATATATATATATATATATATATATATATATATATAATTTTTTTCAACAAGTCGGCCGTCTCCCACCGAGGCAGGGTGACCCAAAAAGAAAGAAAATCCCCAAAAAGAAAATACTTTCATCATCATTCAACACTTCCACCACACTCATACATAATCACTGTCTTTGCAGAGGCGCTCAGATACGACAACTGAGAATTGTCCCTCCCAGCTGTCACTATCCCAGACCCCTCCTTTAAAGTGCAGGCATTGTACTTCCCATTTCCAGGACTCAAGTCCAACTAAATCAATTAACTGGTTTCCCTGAATCCCTTCACAAAATGTTACCCTGCTCACACTCCAACAGATCGTCATGTCCCAAAAACCATTCGTCTCCATTCACTCCTATCTAACACGCTGACACATGCTTGCTGGAAGTCCAAGCCCCTCGCCCACAAAACCTCCTTTACCCCCTCCCTCCAACCTTTTCTAGGACGACCCCTACCCCGCCTTCCTTTCCCTACAGATTTATACCCTCTCCAAGTCATTCTACTTTGATCCATTCTCTCTAAATGACCAAACCACCTCAACAACCCCTCTTCAGCCCTCTGACAAATACTTTTAGTAACTCCACACCTTCTCCTAATTTCCACATTCCGAATTTTCTGCATAATATTTACACCACACATTGCCCTTAGACAGGACATCTCCACTGCCTCCAGCCTCCTCCTCGCTGCAGCATTTGCAACCCATGCTTCACACCCATATAAGAGTGTTGGTACCACCATACTTTCGTACATTCCCTTCTTTGCCTCCATGGATAACGTTTTTTGTCTTCACAGATACCTCAACGCACCACTCACCTTTTTTCCTTCATCAATTCTATGGTTAACTTCATCCTTCATAAACCCATCCGCTGACACGTCAACTCCCAAATATCTGAAAACATTTACTTATTCCATAATCCCTCTCTCCAATGTGATATCCAATTTTTCTTTATTTAAATAGTTTGATACCCTCATCACCTTACTCTTATTAATGTTCACTTTCAACTTTCTACCTTTACACACCCTCCCAAACTCGTCCACTAACCTTTGCAACTTTTCTTTAGAATCTCCCATAAGCACAATATCATCAGCAAAAAGTAACTGTGTCAACTCCCATTTTGCATTTAATTCCCCATAATTTAATCCCACCCCTCTCCCCAACACCCTAGCATTTACTTCTTTTACAACCCCATCTATAAATATATTAAACAACCATGGTGACATTACACAACCCTGTCTAAGACCTACTTTTACCGGGAAGTAATCTCCTCTCTCCTACACACCTAACCTGAGCCTCACTATCCTCATAAAAACTCTTTACAGCCTTCAGTAACTTACTACCTATTCCATACACTTGCAACATTTGCCACATTGCTCCCCTATCCACTCTATCATCTGCCTTTTCTAAATCCATAAATGCAATAAAAACTTCTCTACCTTTATATAAATACTGTTCACATATATGCTTCACTGTAAACACTTGATCTACACATCCCTTACCCACTCCAAAGCCTCCTTGCTCATCTGCAATCCTACTCTCTGTCTTACCTCTAATTCTTTCAATAATAACCCTGCCATACACTTTACCTGGTATACTCAGTAAACTTATTCCCCTATAATTTTTACACTTTTATCCCCCTTCCCTTTATATATATATATATATATATATATATATATATATATATATATATATATATATATATATATATATATATATATATATATATATATCTCCATGGGGAAGTGGAACAGAATTCTTCCTCCGTAAGCCATGCGTGTCGTAAGAGGCGACTAAAATGCCGGGAGCAAGGGGCTAGTAACCCCTTCTCCTGTATATATTACTAAATGTAAAAGGAGAAACTTTCGTTTTTCCTTTTGGGCCACCCTGCCTCGGTGGGAAACGGTCGACGTGTTGAAAAAAGAAAGAAAGATATATATTATATATATATATATATATATATAAAGACGATGATGAATGCTCCCAGGCATATTAATATCTGAATTTCAATATAATTACAGAAAAGTTTTAAATGTCATAGCAAAAAAAAAATTAGGAGAAATTCTATTCTAGTGTTTTTTATTTAAGTGCTCTGGGATTTGCACAGAAAAAAAGTGTAGCATTTCACCTCGGCAAGAGAAGGAGGGTGATGAATGGGAGGTGGAAGAAGTGAGGGTGATGAATGGAAGGTGGAAGAAGTGAGGGTGATGAATGGGAGGTGGAAGAAGTGAGGGTGATGAATGGGAGGTGGAAGAAGTGAGGGTGATGAATGGGAGGTGGAAGAAGTGAGGGTGATGAATGGGAGGTGGAAGAAGTGAGGGTGATGAATGGGAGGTGGAAGAAGTGAGGGTGATGAATGGGAGGTGGAAGAAGTGAGGGTGATGAATGGAAGGTGGAAGAAGTGAGGGTGATGAATGGAAGGTGGAAGAAGTGAGGGTGATGAATGGGAGGTGGAAGAAGTGAGGGTGATGAATGGAAGGTGGAAGAAGTGAGGGTGATGAAAGAGGAGAAGGGGGGGGGGTTGAATAGGGATGGAAGAGGATAGGGTGATGCATGTCAGATGTGAGAGGCGATGATTGGGGAATGGATAGAAAAGAGAGCGATGAAAAGGGGATGAAGAAAATAAGTGGACGATGAATAGGCAATGGAGCAAAAGAGCAGTGAGAGAGAGAGAGAGAGAGAGAGAGAGAGAGAGAGAGAGAGAGAGAGAGAGAGAGAGAGAGAGAGAGAGAGAGAGAACGTTTTACATGAACATCAAATTAGTAGAAACATGGGATGTATAAGTGAAGCTAAAAAAATATGGACTTGCACCCATGGTTACTGTGCTGTTGGTGAGTACCTGTGGAGATGACCTGGGAGTACCCGCAGCATCCATGAGATGACCTGGGAGTACCCGCAGCATCCATGAGATGACCTGGGAGTACCCGCAGCATCCATGAGATGACCTGGGAGTACCCACAGCATCCATGAGATGACCTGGGAGTACCCGCAGCATCCATGAGATGACCTGGGAGTACCCGCAGCATCAATGAGATGACCTGAGAGTACCCACAGCATCCATGAGATGACCTGGGAGTACCCACAGCATCCATGAGATGACCTGGGAATACCCGCAGCATCCATGAGATGGCCTGGGAGTACCCACAGCGTTCATGAGATGACCTGGGAGTACCCACAGCGTTCATGAGATGACCTGGGAGTACCCGCAGCATCCATGAGATGACCTGGGAGTACCCGCAGCATCCATGAGATGACCTGGGAGTACCCGCAGCAACCATGCGATGACCTGGAAATACCCGCACTATCAATGAGATGACCTGGGAGTACCCACAGCAACCATGAGATGACCTGGAAATACCCGCACCATCAATGAGATGACCTGGGAGTACCCACAGCAACCATGAGATGACCTGGGAGTACCCACAGCAACCATGAGATGACCTGAGAGTACCCGCAGCAACCATGAGATGACCTGGGAGTACCTACAGCAACCATGAGAGGACCTGGGAGTACCTACAGCAACCATGAGAGGACCTGGGAGTACCCACAGCGTTCATGAGATGACCTGGGAGTACCCACAGCGTTCATGAGATGACCTGGGAGTACCCGTAGCAACCATTAGGTGACCTGGAAGTGCCTACAACACCATGAGATGACCTGGGAGCCCCACAACATGAGAATGTCTGAGCGGGTCAATGATTACTTTCTTCTACTAGTGAACTATATCTCACCTTGCGACAGTATATAAGTCTCAAGGCTGAGGGACTGACCACCTCAAATCAAGGGTGATGGACTGATTACATCGTCTTTACATCTCTACTGTTCCTGCCTACTTTCTGTACTCGACTGAAGAAGCCTACTGCGTAGGCGAAACGTTTCGGATTAAAGATGCCTAACTATTGCCTATGTGTCTTACTTACGAATATGTATCAGGTTTATTATTATTAATGCTGATTACCTTGTGTCGTCCAGGTGACTGTTGTTAGGTAGAGTGTCTGGCTCGCAGTTAGCAGATGGAGGATCGAGCCTTCACTTCTACTACTACTACTACTACTTGCCCTAAGTGATTCACGTGAATTCAGCTCTTCAAAAATCTCTTTATAAAAATGCTATATAAGGGAATATGTGTCAGATACTTATTAAAAGTACAATATTTTGATGATTTAAAAAAAAGTTTGTATTATTATTACCACAAACTTACAGATTTAAATTTATATTATTATTGCAACATTCCACTACAGAAATGTTGTAATAAAAGCTTTTATAATTTTTTTAAATAAATATATTCAGTAACAAGCGTAGGAAAATGCACAAGGAATATAGATTTAAAGAAAGATATGGATTTCATCGTAAAAAAATATTTCGGAATATTAATGTGGTGAGTGAGTTGCTTTACACAAAGAAAAATACTCTTGGAATAAGAAGGAGGGTCCCTGAATATATCCCACTCCCAAAATATCCTGGAAGAAAAGCACTTCTGTTGCAATAGATGGGCTTTGCAATTGCACGATGGAACGGTGGTGACAATATTTGGAAATGACTTGGCTGAATTATTTAAAGGTGGACTTCTGCGTAGTCTTGTAAAAGCTGTAGCTGGCCTCCGGCTGTTGGTCTTGGAGGGTGATTTCTGCCAGTTGTCATGACAGCTGCAGCTGGCCCCGGTTGCTGTTGTTGGCTTGTGATTTCTGTGTATTCTCATAACAGTTGCAGCTCGTCCCAACAGCTGTTGCTTTTGGCTGGCGAGGAAAGACATTTGTTGCGCTCTAATTGTTGTTCGTAAGATCGTTACGTATGAGTCATATATAAGACTGCCATTAGTATAATATTGTCAACAGTCTATGACTAATTACTCCAGCAGTCTTGTGGGAGCATATTGCTGCCTTTCATTATGCATTTATGTGAAGTGAACGCCAGTCCTGAGATTATTACCACCCTGTCACGTTACCAGTTACTCTAGAGTCTAGAGGATCACAAGAAGTCCCCAGCCAGAGACTGCTGCTAACTGGGAAGGTTAGTGAAGGCCACAACTGATAATCGTATATTTTTTTGCAGATAACCCCCGACTCGACAAGCAGCTCTTGTGTCCTTCATGTCACCATCTGTGCTATACTGAGATTATACATCAATGTGTCAGTAGAGGACACATCAGTGTGTCAGTGGAGGACACATCAGTGTGTCAGTGGAGGACACATCAATATGACAATGGAGGGGCACATCAATGTGACAGTAGAGGGCACATCAATATAATAATGGAGGGTACCTCAATATGGCAATGGAGGGGCACATCAATATGACAGTGGAGGGTACATCATTGGAGAGCATATCAATGTGACCACCTTCATGCGCTTCTGGAAACTGCCGCCACTCACCCAGATTCCCTGCCGTCAGTGTTGCCTGGCTGGAAGCTTGCCTTGGCCACCTTCCAGGCTGTTAGTCTTGCGTGGGGGTAAACACGGGGCCTCACGCTCCGCCGCCTCCTCACTCACTGCAACATTTGCACCTTCACGAGGCAGGAGAGGCTTGCAGGTATCATCCAACCAGGCAGAGTGTTTGGCCTCCGCGGCTCAGCCTCCTCACCACCTAAATAACTTACACAACTTGGAATTTTTTTGGTCCGGTTTTATAGATTTAGATTTTCCCAGCTACCTCCTGCCTTTTAGGAGATAACCTAGTAGTGCTTTTTCTTTTATGAGAGATATTTACAAAGGTTAATAATAATAATCCAAGGTTTGGGATTACTAGGCAATCTGTCAATAACCTTTCATGTTTATAGTATGAACCGACGCGAGATCTTAAGGCTTTGAATTCCTCAGTAGGCGTGAACTCCTTTCATGTTCCTTCAGGTGTGAGTCTGCCGTGAAGAACGCTTGGGTCCTGTAGAATTCAGAAAGCGATGCTGCCTCATTTCACGCCCTAGCAGTTCCCAGATAGAGCATGGGGAACATCTAGAACGTGTTGTATTAAACAAGGTTGTTCTCTAGAAAATAGTCTTTAAGTAGTACAGGGTGTCTGCTGCTCGATAGTGACCTTATAAGATTACTTAGTGTTTAACTTTGTCTTGGTATCTAGATGTGGAATTGTTGACACAGTGTGGTGAAAGAGCAATATTCTAACGAAAGAGAATGATATAATGATGATAATGGCAAAATCTGAGGAAAAATTAAGATATATCGGGAAACAGCGATAAAAAATATACAAAATACAATTGGGTAAGTGTAAGTGATAAAGGAATGTAAAATAAAAGGTAATAAATAAGGAGATGAGAAAGAACAGCTTGAATTCAACGATTATAAGAATATGTAACTCACAAAGTGTGCAAGATATAACTACAAAAAAAAAAATTAAAATTAATTAAATTTCATAAATACTAAACTATTATGTACAGAAATATTTGAAACTAAAAATAAATAGAGGTCTTAACCATCGCTGACGAGCCATCCACAAACTGGCCAATTTCCGTATGGCTGAAAACCTTTTATGAAAACATTAATAAATCGGGGTGTGGGGGAGGGGTGAAATGTTTGACGGGCGTGGGTGAGGAAAGGGGATGGAGAAAGGGGGCGGGAGTGGGCGAAGTGGAGGGCGGGGATTAGGTAAGGGGTGGAGAAGGGATGAGGGAAGTGGTTCTGGAGATCATCTTGGCATGCTAGGCTGGAAAACAAAATAATAGGGGATTAAGAACTATTAAGAAGAACATAGGAAAGTATAAGTACTGGAGGAAAGTATAAGTACAGGAAGTCCTCACTTAACGTTGTTTCGTTCAACGTCGCTTCTTTATAACGTTGATGAGAAAAATAAGATCTTAAGAAAAAACAGGGTTCTAGTGCTGAAAGTGAAACCTTCGTGGCAAGTCGTGGTTGGTTTGAACGTTTTAATAAACGTTTAAAACTGCATGACATACAAATAACAGGTGAGTCTGCAAGTGCCGACAAAGAAGCCACAGCTGCTTACCCAGCTTTACTATTATGCCAGTTTCCTCCCTTATGGATGTTTGTATTCAGTTTTATGGTATGTAGCGTGTTTCTTATATAATTCTGAAAAACATGTGATACCTAAAATAATAATATATATCAGTAATATGTGTATACTGAATGTAAGTATATACCCTCCAGGTATATAATATATGAGAGGAGGAACACTGCAGCAGCCTACTGGCCCATACTAGGCAAATCCTTCTCAAACCGAAACCCACTAACAAAAATATTTCCCAACTCATTTTCAATGCTACACAATCAATAAGCTTTGATAATCCTATTAACCCATGTGCAAATTCCACTTAAATCCAACCCCTCTCACTCATGTATTTATCCAACCCGAATTTGAAGCTACCAAAGGTTTTAGCTTCAGTAACTCTACTAGGCAAACCGTTCCACTCATCGACTACTCTCCTATATCATTTCTAAATCTAAACTTATCGAATTTAAACAAAACTGCCAGAGTGCAAAAAATTTAGCAGATTTTCATTTCACACTCACATTTTATAAACACTATTTAATGAAAAATATATTTATTCCATGTTTCACGTCTTTCCAGGTAAGAGCAGAAACGTGAGGACAACAACAACAGGCACGTGAGAATATACTGTAAAAACACCAAAAAATTATAGTTAATTATCAGTAGTGTTACTGGAGCAGGTGATACTGTAATGTTGTCAATGGAAATATTAGTTTGTGTGTGGGGGCCTACTTAGTTTAGAAAGACGCGTAAACAAACACTAGGACATATTTATCAGAAAACGGTCCTGGGACCTTACCTGCCTGGAGTCTACCTGAGAGGGTATTCCGGGAATCAACGCCCCCGCGGCCCGGTGCATGACCAGGCCTGCTGATGGATCAGGGCCTGATCAACGAGGCTGTTACTGGTGCCCGCACGTAGTCCAACGTACGAACCAGAGCCCGGCTGATCCGGCACTGACTTTAGGTATCTGTCCAGCTCCCTCTTGAAGACAACCAGGGGTCTATTGGTAATTCCCCTTATGGCTGATCACTTCTAACATAAAGAGGTTAGAAAGACAGTATATATAGGCAGAGAGTGAGGTGTGAGTGACTCATGGTGACCTGGAAAAAAATTGACATAGGGATGAGGACGGGTAGATAATGTGATCACAAGACTCCTGTGTTGTTAGGTAAGTGGTGCTTCACCTGGGTGAGTATCATGTATGCCAATGTTTTAGAAATTGTTTCCATTGTTATGTTTTGTGGTGTCGGTGACGGCAATTAGCGAGGCTTCCAGTGGTGGGCCTACTTATATGCGATTATTATTATTAGTAGTAGTGATGATTTTACGCATTTCAGCTTTTTTTTCACTCATATTGCTACTCATAACAGTAGTCTCACTTAGGTACCTACTTCTAGGTGAATATGGGTAGCAGGTGCAGAGACTTATCCATACCCTCCTTGCTAAGGAGATGCACTGGGTGTTGAGCCTGCTGTTCTAACTACTAAGCCTCAGGTCACCTATATGTTTTTTTTAATTAGTTGTACTCGCCTAGGTGTGGTTGAAAGGATCGAGTCTCAGCTCCTGACACCGCCTATTAACAATATGCGATAGTTTTCAGTAATTCTTTATCGTATTCAGCCTGTCATACCTTTGTTAAAAAAAATGTATGGAATATACTTTCACCAATTTCATACTCATGAAGTCGTAATCACACGATTGCAAACAAACCACGATTTCGTGAGTCGTGATGATGGCTTTGAGGGGACTTGAGCTAGAGTTCGTCACGGCCACGCTGGCGGGAGATTCATCTGTAAGAACTTGTATTTGTGGTCACAGTGGTGCGTATGGTAACCTTCCTATGGTGTATAAATATACCTAGTTGGATGAATCTTATTGTAACCAGCTGGCCCAGTGGCTAACGCGTCGGTCTGGAGTTTTATGTCTCTCTGACCGCGGGTTCTATCCCCACCTGTGATATGGTAAATTTCTTACCTAGGTTGTTGCACTTCCTGAGCACAGTGAAGTTGAATAATTATTTCTTGACGAACTGGGGACTCATTTCTATCTTTAACTTATCTCTTAATTAACATCTTTGAAGTATGTAGTAGTCTTCCCGAGTGTCTTTTACTTGTTTATTGTCTCTACCAATCCTTGTATCAGTTTTTGTAGTTGCTCTTTGTAGGTCAGTTTTTTGAGCTTGGGAACTTCTTGACTTCTCTTGTTTCTTTATATGTTTGATCAGGTGTGCGGTGCAGCCTTGTGTTGTAAACTTTATATCAGGTTTGATCTGTGTCACATAGCGTCATGAATTATGCTTTGTTAAGGTTCCTGGGTTTCACTCTTGGGTTGGCTAGGCTTATGTGTTACGAAGGCTATTTAATTAACGTGCACTCCCGACGGTCTGCGAGGTGCTGTACTCCAAGGTCCGTCTTGTTCGGAATTGGTAGGCTGTGTTCCATTAGTGTTTACTCTCCTGTTTTCTTTCTCCTCAGATCTTTATAACTGTGCATATGCTGTGGTTGATTTCCAATAACTATTTATCTCTAGTCTGTTTAATGTGTCTTGTCATTTCCTGCTTTCTCCACTTGTTTTTGGTTTCATAAGTTAACAACACGAGAGAGAGCACTGGTGCATGTGGGAGCCCAGTTGTTACACGTTCCCTATTTTCCTGATTATCACTCTCGTCTCGTCCACCTTAGTTACTCTGTGATCCATTGTAACACCTTCCGCGATATCCCTACCTGGAAATCAACTCCTAGTGCGATACATTATCAAACGCCATCTTACAGACCAGGAAAATGCAGCCTATGCACCCTTCTCTTTGCTGATTTATCGCTCTCACACTTTAACAAATCTTTACTCAGGGAAAAGTACACTTTTGAAAAGAAAGTTAAGTCATAACTGAGCGAGAAAAAGCAAGGGAAGACCGGGAAATTAGTCGGGAAGAGGAAGGGAATGAAGGGAGCGTTAAAAATAGTGGTAATAGTAGTAAAAGTTGTGGAAACTGTAGTTAGCTCGTTCGTAACACTGGACATTCCTTCTATAATCCCATGCTCATTGTCTTTTATTAAACCTTTGTTCCCTAGATGCTTCACAATTCTTCTGATTATTTTTTCATTATATTAGATAACGAGTGTGAAGAATTTAGGTGTGTAGTTCAGCGCTACCTGTTTGTCCCCTTGCGTCAGTCCTAGTGTTGCGTTTACTGTTTTCCACCTTGACAGTTGCTCTGTTTTTAGCGCCTTCTTGAAGACGGGTGAGAAGGGCACCACCTACATGTTTAACGCACAGCACTTGCTTCATACGTGTTACTTAATCAGCTTGAGCGTTGTCAAGATTTGAAAAGACTGAGCGAAACGTTAAAATAAAAGCTTACCCTTCATTATGTGACTTGATACATTGGAAAAATAAACACATAAGCAGTATAATGTGCTCCTTTATTGACAACGTTTCGCCCACGCAGTGGGCTTTATCGAATCACAGACAGATCTACCTGGGAAAAGAGGAACATGAGTATTTATAAGATTTAGTCAGGTGGAGAATGCTGCATGTGACAGTCTTCAAAGTAGTTTGATAGTTTAAAACCTACAGAAACGCAAGACTCATCGCCAGAGAAGACAACACTCAATACCGAAGAATCCTGGAATCATCACTTATCTGTATATCCAACAACTTCAACCAGAACAACGGCTTCTACAACATAGCTGAACCTATTGCCAAGAAACTGCTTCATCGCTATCCCACATAGAACTCAAGAATGGAACACTGCAGGTCCTTTAAGTTACACAAGGTTTTAAACTATCACACTACTTTGAAGACTGTCACATGCAGCATTCTCCACCTGACCCGTCATTCTCCACCTTACTAAATCCTATAAATACTCATGTTCCTCTTTTTTCCAGGTAGATCTGTCTGTGACTGATAAAGCCCACTGCGTGGGCGAAACGTTGTCAATAAAGGATCACATTATACTGCTTATGTGTTTATTTTTCCATTGTGTCGGTATTTTATACCATTTATTTCCGACTTGATACATTGTTGAAGAAGTTTGCTTACTGCTGCTCCTTTGTTCACGAAAGGCGCAGAATGGAAGGAGTAGCGAAAATGCAGGGAGGGAGGAAGATAAGGCAAGAGGGAAAGGGAGCGGGAGGGAAGGAGAAATAAAGGAGAGAGGTGAGGGAAGGAGGACGTGTGTTGTGACATTGCTAAATATAACAGTGATATCACGCGCTGTTTGTCGATTCTTTCTCGATATTAGAAGACTGAAAATAATAAAGATTATATTTTTGTTTAACTTTATGCAGGGAAGGTAAGACAAAGCTTGCCTTTGTATCATTTTACTGTGATTCCCTTCCCCTTCTCCATCCCTCTCGTCTGCCTTCCCTCCCACCTCTCTCCATTGTGTGTGTGTGTGTGTGTGTATATATATAACTCATTATAGAAACCAAGGACCACAGGGCGGCCAGCTTCCTCTTTCAGAGACTCAGTGTTGCGATCCAGAGGGGAAATGCCTGCAGCATTCTGGGCACGCGGCCCACTGCCGGGGAGCTGGACGAAGTATTCGAGATGTAGCTCTTGAGTTGTTATCAATGTTGTTTTACTCCCTATTGTATTTTTGTTAATGTATTTTCTCAATGTATTTTGTCTTCAAATAAAGTATATATAAATATTTCTCTCAACGCACCGGCCGTATCCCACCGAGGCGGGGTGGCCCAAAAGGAAAACGAAAGTGTCACCTTTCACACTTAGTAATATATACAGGAGAAGGGGTTACTAGCCCCTTGCTCCTAGCATTTTATTCGCCTCTTACGACACGCATGTCTTACCGAGGAAGAATTCTGTTCCACTTTCCCATGGAGATAAGTGGAAATAAACAAGAACAAGAACTAGTAAGAAAAATAGAAGAAAACCCAGAAGGGTGTGTATATATATGCTTGTACATGTGTAATGTGACCTAAATGTAAGTAGAAGTCGCAAGACGTACCTGAAATATTGCATGTTTTTGAGACAGAAAAAAGACACCAGGAATCCTACCATCATGTAAAACAATTACAGCCTTTTGTGTTACTCACTTGGCAGGACGGTAGTACCTCCCTGGGTGGTTGCTGTCTACCAACCTACTACATATATATATATATATATATATATATATATATATATATATATATATATATATATATATATATATATATATATATATATATATATATAGTGTATGAATTATATTGCAATCATTGGGTTAATAAATAAATATAGATTATTAAATTATATAAATCAGTTGTTTTATGACATTCGATACACGTTGCTAAATTTTATAATCTACAAGGATTTTGACGAATAAACTAAATAAACGGGGCAACTTTTTGACATGTTACAACCAGATAATGGTGTTTGGTCGTATATTATCGTGTTGATCACTGTTGTTCGCTTCCCTTGACGCCTGAGTCGTGTGATTGTACTGCTGCTGCTGGTGGTGTTGCTTCTTTTTGCTGCTGCTGGTGCTTCTGCTGCTGCTGGTGCTTCTGCTGCTGCTACTGATGATCATGATGATGGCAATGATGATATTGCATAGATATATTCTCGTATCCGGCTTCTTGAAGATTTATATCTAACCTAACCTGTTGGCGTCTGCTGAAACATTGACTCATACATGTTTTTCTCAGGCTGAGTTGCTTCTTAGTTCCTGCCACCGTACCTTGTTCTAAATTTTTTTTGTCATTCATAATGGGGTGCCTTGATGTTGTTGAAGGGCCCTTGATACCAGGAATTGTACCTGCTCTCTCGTGCATCACATCGGATCTGATTGCCTCCCTAACCACGATATGGATGGGGTTAGAACCCATGGCAAGCGAGTCGTAAAACTCACTCGCCATGGGTTCTAACCCCACCCGTACCCTGGTTTGTTTGCAATCGTGTTATTACGATTTCATGAATCCTGATTACCTTCCATTCCACTGTCTCTAGACACAGCTGGTCCCGCCCACTCACTTCCTCCCACTGGCGGTGTTGGCTCGCGGACTGGCCTCAACTGTGCCTCGGGCAGTTTTTGTGGACATTTCTGAAGACTACTGGTGTGTCTGCTAGTCTAGTATGTGCTGCTAGTATCATTATGCTTTTACTGATGTCGTTAATGCTCGCTTTCCTTGACGGGTTTGCTATAATGATTGATTTTAACTCTTTTTTTTCTGATTGAGTTCTTCCTACGTGTTATTGTGAAATTTGCTACCCTTCCATAATCTACCGAGTTCATACAGTTGTCCTCCGGCGATGCGATTGTCTGTGTGATATTTACGCCGAAATTCTTTTCTTTTGTCGACATTTGTAGTTCCCCGTGTCAAATTGTACATCTTGTCTCGGTCTCCCTTCACCGAGTTTCATAACCTTGCACTTGTTCGGATTGAAATCCATCAGCTATTTATTTTGATGACCTCTATAACCTGTCTGAACCTTCCTGGAGGCGCTCACTGTCCTCTCCTATGCTATTCTTCTCAACATTTGTCCATCGCCTGCTTACTGATGCATAGGATTCAATCCCTACTGGATGGTAATTTACACACACACACACACACACACACACACATAATATCCAGGAACAACGGAAGTTCTAATACTGATCATTTGGAGGGACAACCATTTATTACCATAATCTAACCTGATATTTTGATCGTTGCCTTCTGTAATAAATGGTCCACGTGATGACTCCCTTTCATCCTTAAGTGTGTGTATGTGTGTGTGTGTGTGTGTGTGTGTGTGTGTGTGTGGTGCGTGTATCCCTTCGATTTTGTTTTTGGCGTTTTCAAGGTTAGGTTTGCGTGCAGTCCTGTGTGAAATTTGCGGAACAGTAATTATGCAAATTATCCCAGTCCCCTATACCCCTTCCCATTCTCTCACCCCTTACCCCCCAACCCTTGTCCCTCACCCCTCCCTAGTGATATACGAGACAAACTATCCAGTATAGTGTATATACACCAATAAGTACTTATGTCAGTGCATATACACCAATAAGTACTTATCTGTCAGTGTATATACACCAATAAGTACTTTTGTCATTGTATATACACCAATAAGTACTTATCTGTCAGTGTATATACACCAATAAGTACTTATCTGTCAGTGTATATACACCAATAAGTACTTATCTGTCAGTGTATATACACCAATAAGTACTTATCTGTCAGTGTATATACACCAATAAGTACTTATCTGTCAGTGTATTTACACCAGTAAGTACTTATGTCAGTGTATTTACACCAGTAAGTACTTACGTCAGTGTATATACACCAACAGGTACCTGTCAGTGTATTTACAATGAGAGTTTAGCCTCTGTGGTATTAATGCCCCACCCACCACCTATACCACACCACGTCTACCTTATCCTCACAGCATCTTATTCACATACCATCTTATCCACATTTTATCTGTTACAAAGCAAATTAAGGATACATAGTTATGATTTATAGACGCTTATATTCACTAATAAGATATAAGTTATTGTACGAACTCTGTTCCGCAGTTATTAGTCAAGTAAATGACCATGAGTCTGACTGCACACTTAACAAAATTTAGGGTGTTGTAGACAAGCTTAAGCTTAGGTAAAAGGACACAAATGCAACTAATGTGACATTTTATTGTGGCAACGTTTCGTTCTCCAGGAGCTTTATGAAGCGTTTAACTGTAACGGCTTGATAAAGCTCCTGGAGAGCGAAACGTTGCCACAATAAAATGTCACATTAGTTGCACTTGTGTTCTTTTACCTAATATATTGTCGGTAATTCTACCAACATTAATACAAGCTTAAGCTTAGCCACTACAGCAACTGTCAGTCTGTTTAAATTGCAAGTTGCTACGTCAGTGTGCTTATGTACTACGTTCTTATTATCATAGTGAGTTGTTCAGCTAGTCAGGCCTTTAACATTGAGACTCATTATTTATTTTTCTCCTAATAATATTTATAATACATGATACAGACATCGGTTATATTCGAAGCAGATCCATTACACAGATTTAAGAATGGGTATGATACGATTCACGAGTTAGGCGGGAGTAAACCTCTTCTTGGCCAGTTAAGAAGTCTATGCCAGGAAGTAGGGCTCGATCTCCAGGAACCACATTGAGAGAGATGAACCCCCTGTTAAACTAGTGGCCTGTTAAAAAAAATTAGGGGCAGTTAAGAAATAGAATGAACTGGGTCTAAGAGTTAGTTTAAGGGGAATGTCCTACGAAGAAAGGTTAAGGGAAATCGGCCTGACGACACTGGAGGACAGGAGGGTTAGGGAAGACATGATAACGACATACAAAATACTGCGAGGAATAGATAAGGTGGACAGAGACAGGATGTTCCAGAGATGGGACACAGCAACAAGGGGTTACAATTGGAAGTTGAAGACTCAGATGAGTCAAAGGAATGTTAGAAAGTATTTCTTCAGTCACAGAGTTGTCAGGAAGTGGAATAGTCTGGCAAGTGAGGTAGTGGAGGCAGGAACTATACATAGCTTTAAGATGAGGTATGATAAAGCTCACGGAGCAGGGAAAGAGAGGACCTAGTAGCGATCAGTGAAGAGGCGGGGCCAGGAGCTGAGTCTCGACCCCTGCAACCACAAATAGGTGAGTGTACACACACACAGGGGCTTGCGAGGTACGTGGCGAAATTCTCCATTAAAAAAATACACCGCTCATTCTTAACATTATCATATTCACGGGGAGGCGCTAAACCAGTAGGGAATCATACATCGATGTGATCAGTCCATCATTGGACTGATCACATCGATTCCAGGCTGAGGGACTGATTACCTGAAACTTCCCCTTTTTTTCACCCTTCTTCTCGTATTGGACTGAAGAAGCCACTGGCTGGAAGAACGTCTCCTCAATAAAGAGTCGCTAATGTGGTACAAGTGTCTGTCTTCAACTTGTCTTTTTTCTAATCCATTTATCACATCTACTGTTTCTGTGTTAACTATATAGATTAAAGGAAAATTAAGGTAAACAATGTTGGAATCCATGCAGCATATGAGGACAGCATATGCTGAGTATGAGGACAACATATGCTGAGTATGAGGACAACATATGCTGAGTATGAGGACAACATATGCTGAGTATGAGGACAACATATGCTGAGTATGAGGACAACATATGCTGAGTATGAGGACAACATATGCTGAGTATGAGGACAACATATGCTGAGTATGAGGACAACATATGCTTGCTGAGTGTGCCTGCCAAGTGATAGTTACCAGATGTCGCCTTATTTACATGCTAATTACCCTGGCTGTTTCCGCTCACAAGTATGCTACGTCGAGCGGGTACGTGTGCGCGCGGGTGTGTGTACTCATTTGTGGTTGCAGGGGTCGATTCATAGCTCCTGGCCCCTCCTCTTCACTGATCGCTACTAGGTCCTCTCTCTCCCTGCTCCATGAGCTTTATCAAACCTCGTCTTAAAACTATGTATGGTTCCTGCCTCCACTACGTCACTTTCTAGGCTATTCCACTTCCTGACAACTCTATGACTGAAGAAATACTTCCTAACATCCCTTTGACTCATAGGAGTCTTCAACTTCCAATTGTGACCCCTTGTTTCTGTGTCCCCTCTCTGGAACATCTTGTCTCTGTCCACCTTCTCAATTCCTCGCAGTATTTTGTATGTCGTTATCATGTCTCCCCTAACCCTCCTGTCTTCTAGTGTCGTCAGGCCGATTTCCCTTAACCTTTCTTCGTAGGACAACCACCTTAGCTCTGGGACTAGTCTTGTTGCAAACCTTTGCACTTTCTTTAATTTGTTGATGTGCTTGACCAGGTGTGGGCTCCAAACTGGTGCTGCATACTACAATATGGGTCTGACGTATATGGTGTACAGAGTCTTGAACGATTCCTTACTGAGTTATCGGAACGCTATTCGTAGGGTTGCCAGACGCCCGTATGCTGCAGCAGTTATCTGGTTGATGTGCGCCTCAAGAGATGTGCTCGGTATTATACTCACCCCAAGATCTTTTTCCTTGATTGAGGTTTGCAGTCTTTGGCCACCTAGACTATACTCTGTCTGCGGTCTTCTTTGCCCTTCCCCGATATTCATGACTTTACATTTGGCAGGGTTAAATTCAAGGAGCCAGTTACTGGACCAGGCTTGTAGCCTGTCCAGTTCTCTTTGTAGTCCTGCCTGATCCTCGACCGATTTAATTCTCCTCATTAACTTCACATCATCTGCAAACATTGGCACTTCTGAGTCTATCCCTTCCATTATGTCATTCACATATACCAAAAACAGCACAGGTCGTAGGACTGACCCCTGTGGAACCTCGCTCGTCATAGGCGCCCACTCTGACACCTCATCAAGTACCATGACTCGTTGTTGCCTCCCTGTCAGATATTCTCTGATCCATTGCAGTGCCTTTCCTGTTATGCGTGCATGATCCTCTAGCTTTTGCATTAACCTCTTGTGAGGAATTGTGTCAAAGGCCTTCTTGCAGTCCAAAAAAATGGAGTCTATACATCCCGCTCTCTCGTGTCTTACTTCCGGTACCTTGTCATAAAACTCCAGTAGGTTTGTGACACAGGATTTTCCTTCCCTGAAACCGTGCTGGTTGTCGTTTATAAGCTTGTGTCTTTCTAGGTGCTCCACCACTCTCCTGACGATCTCCGTGACTTTGCATACTATACAAGTCAGAGACACAGGTCTGTAGTTTAATGGCTCGTGTCTGTCTCTTTCTTAAAAATTGGGACTACATTTGCCATCTTCCATACCTCAGGTAGTGTTGAAGATTTTTGTTAGTGGCACACACAGCATCTCTGCTCCCTCTCTAAGGACCCAAGGAGAGATGTCTGGTCCCACCGCCTTTGAGGTATCAAGTTCACATAGCAGCTTCTTCACCTCCTTGGTTGTGTATCTCGTCCAGCACTTGTTGGTGTATCCCTTGTTGGTGTACCTCCCTATTCTGACTTCCTGGAGTTCTTCCTGTCTTCACTGTAGATAATTCTTTAAATCTCATGTTGAGCTCCTCACATACCTTTTGGTTGTTTCTTGTGAACTCCCCACCTTCCTTCCTCAGCCTGATTACCTGGTCCTTGACTGTTGTTTTCCTTCTGATGTGGCTATACAACAGTTTCGGGTCAGACTTGACTTTCGATGCTTTGTCATTTTCGTATTGTCGCTGAGCCTCCCTTATCTTTGCATATTCCTTTCTGGCTCTTCGGCTAATCTCAGTATTTTCCTGGGTCCTTTGTCTTCTGTACTTTTTCCATTCTCTAGTGCACTTAGTTTTTGCCTCCCTACATTTTTGAGTGAACCTAGGACTCGTTCTGGTCTTCCCATTATTTCTGTTTCCCTTGGGAACAAACCTCTCCTCTGCCTCCTTGCATTTTGAATTCACATAGTCCATTTCTTTTACTGGTTTTCCTGCCAATTCTCCCACTGAACGTCTTGCAGGAAGTTCGTCATGCCTGTGTAGTCCTTCCTTTTGTAGTTTGGCTTCTTCCGTCCTATTCCTGCTACCCTCTCCACTTGTAGCTCAGCTATGTAATCAAAACACAGAACCACATGATCACCAGCTCCAAGGGGCCTTTCGTACATGATATCCTCGATGTCTGAACTACTCAAGGTGAATACTAGGTCCAGTCTTGCTGGATCATCCTTGCCTCTCTCTGGTAGTGTCTCTAATATGTTGATGAATGAGGTTTTCCAGTACCACATCCATCATCTTGGCTCTCCATGTTTCGGGACCCCCATGGGGTTCCAAGTTTACCAAACCTTCATCTTCTTTTCTGAAACTGTGGTCTGGGGAGGGGGTACGTTGGGGTTGGGGAAGCGAGAGACCTGATGAGGAACTATGGGTGGTTGCTGTGAAGGTGGAGTTTGTAATGAGGTGGGTGGGGGCATTGGGTATGGCATGTGTGTTTTGGAAACCATACCATGGGTGGGGTTCGAACCCCACCCATGGTATGGTTTGTTTGCAATCGTGTCATTACGATTTCATGAGTCATGTGTGTTTTGGGTTAGAATGTTTGGTTGCATTGGGGTTGTCCTGGTTAGGTGGTTGTGAGGGAGGTTGTATTTGATCTTCCTCCTGAGTCTAGGTTCTCCTGTCCATCTCCATCTTTACTTCTCTTTCCTCCTTTCGTCTTTGTACCCTCTCTTTCAGTTTCTGTCATTCTTCTCGTGTTCTGTCACGGTCGAGATACAACCTCTGGTATGCAGACATGTCCCTTAGTCTTGCTTTCTCCTGCAGGATCCTGTTTTGAACCGATTCTGCCTTGAAAATCACTTTGACTGGCCGGTTTCTTCCTCTTGCAAACCCCCCTATCCTCAGAAAATTTGCCAGCTTTCAATCGCTTTTTTCTCCCCTTGTCTTCTTGCTTTATAAGTTTTCCCTTTCATTCTCCCACTGCATATCCCTATGTATCCCCTGATTCGATTTAGTTCCCTCTGTTGCAGTTTTCCTTTCTTCAATCTCTTCACTATCTGTTGTCCCTGAGCCCAGTGGTCTGTTATTTTTCCCTCTCAGCTTTCTCTGGGCACTGCTGTGATCTGTTAGGGACTCTACGTATAGCTTAGGTCTTTCGTTTTCTACAGTTCCCTCGATTGTTCCTGATGATCCTCTTTTTTTTTTTCTCGGGCTCCACACACGTGTGTGTGTGTGTGTGTGTTACCATTTTGTCCTAGGCACATGTCGATTAGACACTAGGCCTGTTGTATATGCATGAATGTGTGGTGTGTGTGAGAGAGAGGGAGAGGGAGAGGGAGGCTAACGTCAATCAACACTGTACATCCCCAGCATCGCAAATTTCCTTGTTATCTCTCCATTTGTTTTGAATAAATGTTTGTTAAAAAATCGGAAGTCACAAACATCATCCGGCCACCATTTCTTTCATCCGGCCGTCAACATCCAACAGCGTTGAAGCCAGATATCCAGACGGTCCAGATAAATCGATGCTAGTATTATGTGGACTGGTGAATAGGAATGATATTAAGGAGATTTGTGACGGAAAGGCTTGTTAGTATGTGTGTGTGTGTCGGTGGTATTGTGTGTTTGTTGTGCTCACCTATTTGTCGTTGAAGGGGTCGATTCACAGCTCCTGGCCCCCCACTTTCCCTGCCCCAAGAGCTTTATCGTATCTCTTCTTAAAGCTATGTATGAATCCTGCTTCCACTTCGTAACATCCCTTTGACTCATCAGAGTCATCAACTTCCAATTGTGACCCCTTGTTTCTGTGTCCCATCTCTGAAACATCTTGTCTCTGTCCACCTTATCTATTCCTCGCAGTATTTTGTATGTCGTTATCATGGCTCCCCTAACCCTCCTGTCCTCCAGTGTCATTTCCCTTATGTGTGTGTGTGTGTGCTCACCTAGTTGTGGTTGCAGGGGTCGAGTCATAGCTCCTGGCCCCGCCTCTTCACTGGCTGCTACTGGGTCACTCTCCCTGCGCCATGAGCTTTATCATACCTCTTCTTAAAGCTATGAATGGACCCTGCCTCCACTACATTGCTTCCCAAACTATTCCACTTCCCGACCACTCTGTGACTGAAGAAATACATACTTCCTAACATCTCTGTGATTCATCTGAGTCTTCAACTTCCAACTGTGTCCCCTTGTTGCTGTGTCCCATCTCTGGAACATTCTGTCTTTGTCCACCTTGTCAATTCCTCTCAGTATCTTATATGTCGTTATCATGTCCCCCCTATCCCTCCTGTCCTCCAGTGTCGTCAGGTCGATTTCCCTTAACCTCTCCTCGTAGGACATACCCCTTAGCTCCGGGACTAGTCTTGTTGCAAACCTTTGCACTCTCTCTAGCTTCTTTACGTGCTTGGCTAGGTGTGGGTTCCAAACTGGTGCTGCATACTCCAGTATGGGCCTAACGTACACAGTGTACAGGGTCCTGAACGATTCTTTATTAAGATGTCGGAATGCTGTTCTTAGGTTTGCTAGGCGCCCATATGCTGCAGCAGTTATTTGGTTGATATGCGCCTCAGATGTGCCTGGTGTTATACTCACCCCCAAGATCTTTTTTCTTAATTGAGGTTTGTAGTCTCTGGCCCCCTAGACTGTACTCCGTCTGCGGTCTTCTTTGCCCTTCCCCAATCTTCATGACTTTGCACTTGGTGGGGTTGAACTCCAGGAGCCAATTACTGGACCAGGCTTGCAGCCTGTCCAGATCCCTTTGTAGTTCCGCCTGGTCCTCGTCCGATTGAATTCTTCTCATCAACTTCACATCATCTGCAAACAGGGACACTTCGGAGTCTATTCCTTCCGTCATGTCATTCACAAATACCAGAAACAGCACAGGTCCTAGGACTGACCCCTGTGGAACCCCATTCGTCACCGGCGCCCACTCTGACACCTCGCAACGTACCATGACTCGCTGCTGTCTTCCTGACAGGTTTGTGTGTGTGTGCTTGTGTACATATGGAGACGAACACTGGAGTCTTCAAACATTGCACGCCTTAGGTCAGGTTAGGTGAGGTTTGTCAAGAAAGATGACGAGTGTTTCCTGACGCGGGTGTTAGTCCCGCAGATGGAGCTTTGAGTCATCTGACCGAGGTCTTCCGCTGTCGAGCCTTGTCAATAAAGTCATCCATTTTTCTTGTTTATTGTAATTATTGTTGTTTCAGAGTACAGCACTGTACTAGAGAGGGATGGTTGGCCATACAAATGTCAGTTCATATATTCTCACAGTTCTTTGTATTCAAGACGTAATGACCGGCGTTGTTAGTCTTTTTTTTTCGTGGCAGTTAGCTACCACGGGAGATGATTTCCCGCATCATAGTTGTTAAAAGTGTAACTTTTAACAATTGTTCTGTTTTTAGTCTGCTGATGCCAATATGTGGCATTGGCACCCATGACTAACAACTAATATTCTTAATTTTCTTATAAGCACAGGGTGCCACTTGACGGGACATTACTGTAAGTCATGTTGATAAATTTGACACATGTACAGCACTTGGGTATCTTTATTGAGGAAACGTTTCGCCACTCAGTGGCTTTATCAGTCCAATACAAAGAAGAATGGTGAAGATTAGAAGGAGTTTGAGGTAATCAGTCCCTCAGCCTCGAGTCGATGTAATTAGCCCATCAATCTTCATGCTGCATTATACTGCACTATATTGCTTTATGCTGCTTTATACTGCACTATACTGCTTCATGCTGCTTTATACTGCACTATACTGCTTCATGCTGCTTTATACTGCACTATACTGCTTCATGCTGCTTTATACTGCACTATACTGCTTCATGCTGCTTTATACTGCACTATACTGCTTCATGCTCCATTATACTGCACTATACTGCTTCATGCTCCATTATACTGCACTATACTGCTTCATGCTGCTTTATACTGCACTATACTGCTTCATGCTGCTTTATACTGCACTATACTGCTTCATGCTGCATTATACTTCACTATGCTGCTTCAAGAAAGGTTATACCTCTCTAATCCTTCTTTTCCCTACATTACCTTTTCTCAAAACACATCTCTATTTACCCCCTTCTGTTTTCCTATTCCACATTCATGTCTCTGCCCCCTTCCCTCTCCACTACCCTTATATTCCTTATGCTCTTTCCCAGGTCACCTCATTGCCCCTCAGCCTTTTCCCTACCCTTCTTTCGCCTTCTTTTCCTTTCTCTTTTCCCCACTCCTTTACGCTTTTCTTCTCCCCCTTTTCTTCTTCTTCTTCCGCCCTCTTCCCCTCCCCTTAATTCCTTCCTTCCTTTTCCTTCCCCTATTCCTTTCCAGATCGTCGTTCCCCCTTCCCTCCTTCTTACCCCTTTCCATTCTCCCCCTTCCTTCCTTCCTTCCTTCACACTCACACCTTCACTTGTATCGATTCCCTTTCAGCCTCTTGACGTCTTGGGCATTGATCATCACGATAAGGTTAATGTAGTGGCGGGGGAGAGGGAGGGGGTGTTGACAGACACGGAAGTGGTGGAGGTGGACTGACACAGCCTCACCATCAAAACATGGAGGTGGACTGACACAGCCTCACCATCAAAACATGGAGGTGGACTGACACAGCCTCACCATCAAAACACATCTCAATAAAGTACGTTGTTGTGTTGCACAAATGTCTTATTTTTGCGTGTTTGCTTCGAGCAGACACGCTTCCTCGGAACGTATTTGCTTGGAATTCCTCCTTTTTTCTGCAACATTGCAAGCTTCTGATAATGTGTTGATTGCTACACGAAAGGCCTAGAGCTATCATTCAACCCACCCCGGGATTGTTTTGAATTTTGTATCGCTTGTTCGCAATTATTGCATAATATATATATATATATATATATATATATATATATATATATATATATATATATATATATATATATATATATATATATATATATATATATCCACAGGTACATATATAAATTTATGTACACGTAAATACTGTGGAAGGTGGAATTACAAAACAGGAAGGTATATTTATATAGGGTGAGGGTAGGGAGGGAGGGAGGAAGGGGTGGACGAGAGGAAGGGGAGGTGAAATGAAATTGAATTTTGTCGTCAAAGCAGCTAGTTTATTGTCCACCCTATATCCATCCTCTGTATGTGGGGAGGGGGGGAGTACAAGAATATCAGATATGTGAAGGCTTACTACCTAGGAACTAGGTTATAGGCCTAGCAACTAGGCCCAACAAGGGTTAACTGAGCTTTAGGATATTCCACATTTTTTTTGTAAAATATTTTTTTTATCAAGTAGATTTAAGGTATTTGTTCAGAGTATTTGGCGTTTTATTTACCCTAATAAAATACCATGCCCTGGTTATGCCCTGGTCATGCCCTGGTCATGCACCGGGCCGCGGGGGTGTTGACTCCCTCCAGTAGTGGTCAGGAAAGTGATCATCAAACTGATTCCATACTCATTGTTTACACACAACCCGCACATATAAAAAAGAGAGGAGCTTACGACGACGTTTCGGTCCGACTTTGACCATTTACAAAGTCACACTAACACACAGGACAGGAAGAAGGGGTATTTATAGGCAGGCAGACAGGGGAGGGCACAAGATAGTGGTCCTCTGTCTTGTCCCCCAGAATGCAACCCATAACAGTCGACTGGCACCCAGGTACCCACTTGCTTGCTAGGTGAACGGGATAACAGGAGGAAGGAAACACGTCCAATGTTTCCACCCTTGCCGGGGATCGAACCACAGACACTCATCGTATGAAGCGAGAGCGTTGCCTACCAAGCCACGGGCCACCCTGGCTACTGCAACATCTGTCACCATCTTTACAAGGTGCTCCCTAAATGCGCTTATCGTCATTTATGTTATAATTTTGGGTTATAGATCCGCTCATGTTTTTCACTACATTCTAGTAACAAATTCATTATTTAACTCTTCTAATACCAGTGAAATGGGAAATAATTCTGGTTTAAGAGAAGAGATAAAGATAGGAGATAATGGGGAGGAATGAGGAGGTAGAAGAATGAAAAGAGGGATATATAAAAATGAGGAAGAAAGGGATGAAGAGAAGGAGAAAATGATGAATGGAAGGAAAGCGGAAAATAGGGACGGATGAAAAAAAAGGAGCGAGGGAAGAAGAGATGAAAGAAGGGAGAGAGAGAGAGAGAGAGTGAAGGAGAGGTTGGGAAGAGCTTTAAGGGACAAGAAATGTAATTTGACCTACTTGATATATGTAGTCATAAAAGTGGTGGGGCAGTGTTGCTTTTGTTTTGTCTTTGTTGTGCTTGTTGGTCTGTTCTACAGCACTTACTGTGGACGTTAAACAGTGTTGTTATTTTCCCCATGTTAGACTAATGGTCGCTTCTGCATTATTGTTATTCTTGTTGTAATTGTTGTTGTTTGGGCATGCTTAGTGTTCCTGGGGAAGGCATGAAGATGAGAGAGACAGAGAGAGACAGAGAGAGAGAGAGATAAAAAACAGGAAGACAGACAGGGAATCGTCAAGACACAATGAAGAGACTGCAGTGTTAATAGATACAGCAGCGGGGCAATACTCTTAATTACCATGGGGGAGGTCACTACCATGGGCCACCCTGGACGGGTATGTGTAGCTGGCCCAGGTTGGCACCACTGCCCATCCAAAAAAAACATAATACCTGGGTCTCAAAACTTTTAATTAAAACCAGTTTAGCCTGTACAATAGCCTGTGGGGAGTGGGGGAAGTGGGAGGTCTTTGAAGGGAGGGGAGGGAGGGAGAGCAGGGGAGGGGACAGGGAGGAGAGGGGTGGAAAAGGGGAGGAGGAAATTATCGTAGTGGTAAGCAAAATTAATTTCTGTCTTCCTGAATCTTTTTATCTTCTAATAGTTGAGGGAAAATAGTTGAAAGGCAACGTGGACGTTACCTGTGACCAGTTTCGAGGGGTTTTCTTAGCCCTGGCAAACCGGGCACAATCCAGACTTTCTTGTTGATCGGCCACTGACCCACCTGGCCATCACAGTATGGTTGATCTGGCGCTTGGCAGCGATAGTGATTCAGGTTTTTTTAGAATGAGAGAGAGAGAGAGAGAGAGAGAGAGAGAGAGAGAGAGAGAGAGATTTCTGTCAATACAGAAAAATATCCTTAAAGTCTGTCATCTTATTCATTGTATCCACTCACTCACGTACTCACCCTCCCTTACAATCATCCACCCACTCATTCATCATCTCCCTCCATCCATTCTCTCAATTCTCTCCACTCTTTGCTAACCTTCCCATTCACTCACCCACCTACCTGGAGTCTACCTACCTTACTTACCCATTTACCCATCTTGGCCTCACACCCATTTTTTCCACTTCTCCAACTCTTCATTTATTGATTTCCCCCAACGATATCTACGCTCCCACCTCAACCCTCCCATGTAACACACTTCCTCAACCCTCCCATGTAACACACTTCCTCAACCCTCCCATGTAACACACTTCTTCAACCCTCCCATGTAACTTAAATCACAAAAAAATCTCTGAACTTCACCTTAAATCTTCCCCTGTCACCCCCTATCATTCAGGCACTCGTCCTTACTCCACCTAATCACAACCTCACTCAAACCTCAAACCCCCATCCCCATTAGCCCACCCATGTGGCCACGTGCTTATCAACAAGGTGACTCAAGTTCGCTAATTACCTTGAAAGTTTTGCTTGCAACATTTTGTGCATCATCTCAGCACTGTCACAAGCTTTGTAGCCTGTGTCTGTGTGTGGGTGGTTACCTCTTGAACTACGCACCATCCTTAACTACGTGACTATAACTGTGTAACCATCCATAACAAATAACCAACCACAACTGTCATATATCTCCAACCACACCACAACTATTATAAACAACACCACAACTGTTATAAACCACACGACTATAATAAACCACACAACTATAATAAACCACACAACTATAATAAACCACACTTCAACTATAATAAACCACACTTCAACTATAATAAACCACACAACTATAATAAACCACACAACTATAATAAACCACACAACTATAATAAATCACACAACTATAATAAACCACACTTCAACTATAATAAACCACACTACAACTATTATAAACCACACTACAAGTATTATAAAGCACACCACAGCTACTATAAACCACACTACAAGTATTATAAAGCACACCACAGCTACTATAAACCACACTACAACAATTATAAACCATACCACAGCTATTATAAACCACACTACAATTATAAACCACACTACAACTATTATAAACCACACTACAACTATTATAACCCATACCACTATCATAAACCACACAACTATAATAAACCACACTTCAGCTATAATAAACCACACTACAACTATTATAAACCACACTACAACTATTATAAACCACACTACAACTATTATAAACCACACTACAAGTATTATAAAGAACACCACAGCTACTATAAACCACACTACACCTATTATAAACCATACCACAACTATTATAAACCACACTACAACTATTATAAACCATACCACAGCTATTATAAACCACACTACAACTATTATAAATCACATCACAGCTATTATAAACCACACTACAACTATTATAAATCACATCACAGCTATTATAAACCACACTACAATTATAAACCACACTACAACTATTATAAACCACACTACAACTATTATAAACCATACCACAGCTATTATAAACCACACTACAACTATTATAAATCACATCACAGCTATTATAAACCACACTACAACTATTATAAATCACATCACAGCTATTATAAACCACACTACAACTATTATAAATCACATCACAACTTTTATAAACCACACTACAATTATAAACCACACTACAACTATTATAAACCACACTACAACTATTATAAACCACACTACAACTATTATAAACCACACTACAACTATTATAAACTATACCACTATCATAAACCACACAACTATAATAAACCACACCACAACTATCATACACTCGTGTCTACAGCCTCCCACCACCTTCTGTAGTGAATAATTAGAATAGTGTTGAGGGCGGCCGCACAGCTGCAGGAAGCAGCTGCCTCCCTACAGCACAGAAAAATGCCAAACATCAGTTATGTGCTGGTCGCACTTTGTAGCGTGTACCAACACTGGAGGTCACTGTTGTTTGCTAACACTGGAGGTCACCGTTGTATCAACACTGGAGGTCACCGTTGTATCAACACTGGGGGTCACTGTTGTATCACCACTGGAGGTCACTTTACTGTGTACCACCACTGGACGTCACTTTACTGTGTATCACCACTGGAGGTCACTTTACTGTGTACCACCACTGGAGGTCACTTTACTGTGTACCACCACTGGAGGTCACTTTACTGTGTACCACCACTGGAGGTCACTTTACTGTGTACCACCACTGGAGGTCACTTTACTGTGTATCACCACTGGAGGGCACTTTACTGTGTACCACCACTGGAGGTCACTTTACTGTGTACCATCACTGGAGGTCACTTTACTGTGTACCACCACTGGAGGTCACTTTACTGTGTACCACCACTGGAGGTCACTTTACTGTGTACCACCACTGGAGGTCACTTTACTGTGTACCACCACTGGAGGTCACTTTACTGTGTACCACCACTGGAGGTCACTTTACTGTGTACCAACACTGGAGGTCACTTTACTGTGTACCAACACTGGAGGCAACACAGTCGATGCCAACCCCGTGGTTCCTCCTTTCTGGCAGCTAAATGTAAACACTATGTATCGGTAGATAGAACCATGGATGTGTAGACATAGTTAATTATACACACACACACACACACACACACACACACACACACACACACACAGCCTTTAGGGAACAACTTCGTAATTCCACAGATGCGGCCGCATCTAAAAAAGAACACATATTGGAAATAATGCCGTGTGCCTTAACAGGTATTGACAGGTTACTGCAGCAAGAAATACACACACACACACACACACGTGAACTAGAAATAAATATTTGGTGGCGGGGTCAGTGGGCCTAGTGTGCTCCAGGCGACGTTGCCACGTGTGTCACCCTAGATAATAAAGTGAAATAAATATGTGACAAGTGAAAGAAATACAGTGAATAGGTTATATTATATATCGACAAGAAACGAAAGTGGATATACGCCAGAACATCACATTGAGTTGGACAATCTACAGGATACTACACGCTGGCCAAGCTGCATCGCATCGCAAGTATTCACCTATGCGTGGTTTTCGGGGTGTCGGGAGTAAGATCCAATTACCTAACCGCTAAGCTGTTTGTGAACGGTCAACTCTCATAGTAAGATAAGGAATAGGATATCAAGTACTCAGTAACAAATAGCAATTGGTAATTTCTAGTAGAAAAGGGCGAGCAGACAGGTGAATCATAGAATACATTAACTGGTAGATCAGGTGTGTCAGGTCAGGCCAGGTAGAGGAGCACTGTAGACTACGTGTTACTCGCAGACCTCACATACCACTCATACACCATAACACAATTTCACCACTACTTTTCACACAATAAATCCACACACATATAGTTCCACACACACACACACACACACACACACACACACACACACACACACACACACACACACACACACACACACACATATTATATATCTTGTCGATATATAATATAACCTATTCACTGTATTTCTTTCACTTGTCACATATTTATTTCACTTTATTATCTAGGGTGACACACGTGGCAACGTCGCCTGGAGCACACTAGGCCCACTGACCCCGCCACCAAATATTTATTTCTAGTTCACGTGTGTGTGTGTGTGTGTGTATTTCTTGCTGCAGTAAGATCCAATTACCTAACCGCTAAGCTGTTTGTGAACGGTCAACTCTCATAGTAAGATAAGGAATAGGATATCAAGTACTCAGTAACAAATAGCAATTGGTAATTTCTAGTAGAAAAGGGCGAGCAGACAGGTGAATCATAGAATACATTAACTGGTAGATCAGGTGTGTCAGGTCAGGCCAGGTAGAGGAGCACTGTAGACTACGTGTTACTCGCAGACCTCACATACCACTCATACACCAT
Source organism: Cherax destructor (assembly GCA_009830355.1). Lineage (NCBI taxonomy): Eukaryota > Metazoa > Arthropoda > Malacostraca > Decapoda > Parastacidae > Cherax > Cherax destructor. The sequence goes on from WNWK01006443.1 coordinate 105,401, forward strand.
AACACAATTTCACCACTACTTTTCACACAATAAATCCACACACATATAGTTCCACACACACACACACACACACACACACACACACACACATTAACTGGTAGGTCAGGTGTGTCAGGTCAGGCCAGGTAGAGAAGCACTGCAGACAACGTGTCACTCGCAAACTCCACATACACACCCATACACCATAACACACAATTTCACCACTACTATTCACACATACATACACACACAAACATACATACACACACACATACATACACACGGTACGCCCCGGTGGCCTAGTGGGTAAAAGCTCTTGCTTCACGCACGGAGGGCCGGGTTCAATTCCCGGTGGGGCAGAAACATTTCAAAGTGTTTCCTTACACACACACACACACACATACATACAAC